>JASFDB010000072.1:0-14708 GCA_036937035.1 Cystodermella granulosa | reverse complement strand
CGAGAGGAAGGCTCTCAAAGGCAACCGGCCTGATAGAAATCAGGCCCCAGATGCTAGCGGTAGAGGATGTGGAAGACAACGAGCTGGTGTTTACTGCTGTTACTGGTGGTGGTTACCGGAAAAGGAAGATGAATAGCGCGTCAAGCGCAAGGGATTGAGCCACAGACAGGGACCACCTCCAGGACTAGCCTAGGACGAGGTCCAGTGAATACGCGCATCAGCAGAGACACGCGTCAGATAGAGCAAGAGGGCAACGCAGCCCAAAGCCCCTGGAATCCGGTTGCCCACCCTGGTTGCACACGCAGGACTGGTGAACCGCACACCTCCAAAGAGGTAGCAGTAGACGCTAGCCTACCCTGGCAACACGCATGAGCGCTCCCAGACTCCCAGGCAGAGGACCAATGCCCTCCGCGGTTACCCCTCACCACGCCGGGCAGGAGTGAAGGAGAACGCCATAGGGTTATCCTCCAAAAAGAGTGCCAGGTTTGCAAAGTAGCGATCAGGGCGGAATCGCCGCCTATGAAGACGGCATTCAAGAAGAGTGTGTGGGCGACGCTCGACAGCGTGCCCGCACCTGCAAGACAGAGCCTCAGCAATGTTAAATCTAGAGTAGTATTCACCGATCGGTGCGTGACCAGTGATACACCTCATAGCGCGGGCCATCAGAGAGACTGAGTGCCCAAAAGTTTTGAGCCACGGTCCGCCACCGAATGCAGACTGAGGCACAGCAGGACCCGCGTCCGGGTCCTTGAGGTCCAAGAATTGGTTTCCCATGTAGGCAACGTTGGCAGTCATTAAGATCCACGCGTCGTGACAGGAGCGAGCAGCATTGCGTCTGATTCTGTCAAGAGAGGTAGCAGGTTTTGCCCCTAGGGGCACCCTGAGGGAGGTGGCATGTTCATGCGCTTTCTGATGACAATCCCATTGCAAGTTCACAAGGATTGCAAGGCATCTCAGCTCGAGGAGAAGCAGATCCAAGCCTGTTGCACGGGTCCATTCCCATCACTAACCTCGGAAGAGGAGGAGACTGATGCTCAGGATGATCTTGATGCATTGGAATCCACCCCTTGTCTACAGGAAGGCAAGCAACTGCTTGCAACCACTGTTCCCCCAGAGGCCAAGTTCATCCGAGCCACTGCAACAACTTCCCAATGACTCGCCAAAGCCTTCCATTGCAACCAGCAGGCACTTGAACCAGATTCCAATGGGGTCCCAGAACACCTCCAGCAATTCGATGATGTCTTTTCAAAGGCCTCATTTGATGTCCTGCCCAATTGCAAAGAGTGGGATCATGCAATTGAACTGATCCCTGGTTCCAAGGCCTCTGCATGCAAGGTGTATCTGTTGGCTCCGACTGAGCAGAAGGAACTTGACAAGTTTCTCCAAGAGAACCTACAGACCGGTTGCATTCGCCCTTCAAAGTTGCTGATGGCTTTGCCAGTCTTCTTCATCAAAAAGAAGGATGGTTCGCTTCGTCTGGTCCAAGACTACCGCGTACTCAATGGGATGACTGTAAAGAATTGCTATCCACTTCCACTCATTTTGGAACTTGTCAATCAGCTTTGTGGTGCTCGATACTTCACCAAACTGGATGTGTGATGGGGATACAACAATTTTCACATCAAAGAAGGTGACAAGTGGAAGGCAGCGTTCCGAACAAACCAAGGGATGTTTGAACCATTGGTGATGTTTTTCGGACTCACCAACAGTCCTGTGACCTTCCAAACAATGATGAACAACATCTTCCACAAGCTGATCATGGACGGTAAGGTGGTGGTGTACCTAGACAATATTCTCATCTTCTCTGAGTCACTCGAAGAGCATCGCAGAATCACCAAACAAGTCCTCAAGATACTGCAAGCCAACAAACTGTATCTCCGACCAGAGAAATGCAAGTTCGAATGGACCAAGATCGAGTACCTGGGGCTCATAATCTTGCATGGGTGTGCAGAGATGGACCCAGTGAAGATCGCCGGAGTTGCACAGTGGCCTGTCCCCAGTAATCGCAAAGAGATCCAGTCGTTCCTTGGATTTGTCAACTTCTATTGCCGATTCATCCAGGACTTTTCACATCACGTGCGACCGATGTTTGACCTCACCAAGAAGGACACCCCCTTCTCATGGATGGTTGCATGTCAAGAAGCGTTCGACACACTTTGTCGCATAGTAGTATTGGCACCGGTACTAGTATTTCCAGATGATTCAAAAGTGTTCCGACTTGAGGCTGATAGTTCCGATTTTGCAACAGGAGCAGTTCTATCCCAGCATTTGGAAGAAGACGACAAGTGGCATCCAGTCGCATTCTACTCAAAGAGTCTCAGCTCAGTCAAATGGAACTACGACATCCACAACAAGGAGATGCTGGCGATTATGCATGCACTAGAGGAATGGCAACACTTCTTGGAAGGGGCCCGAGAGAAATTCGAAATCTGGACTGACCACAAGAACCTCAAGTACTTCATGTCGGCAAAGAAACTCAATTGCAGACAGGCAAGGTGGTCGCTCTACCTCTTGCGATTCGACTTCAAACTTCACCATCGACCCGGTCGAACTATGGGTAAGCCTGACGCATTGTCTCACAGGTCTGATCATGGGACAGGGGAATTGGACAACAAGGACATCACTTTCCTTAAACCGGAATTGTTCAGGATAGGGCTTTGGAAGGAATAGAAGTGGTTGGTGAAGAAAGGGAAGTGTTGCAAGAGGTTAGGAGGGGACTTCGAGAAGGGTTGCAGGAGGATGCAGTGGTATTAGCGGTGAAGGAACTTCGGAAGGCAGGAGATCAGTTGGTCAGGAGTTCAGAATGGTCAGAGAGAGATGGGTTGATATTCCATCGGAGTAAGATTTATGTCCCAAAGGATGAGGAGCTACGTCGCAAGATTGTCGCCCAATGCCATGACTCTCACATTGCAGGGCACACTGGCCGATGGAAAACACTGGAACTCGTTGCACGCAACTACTGGTGGCCCCAGATGTCTCGATACATTGGAAGGTACGTCACCACATGCGATTTGTGCTTGCAAACCAAGGTCCAGCATCATTGACCAGTAGGCGAACTCGTCCCGATGCCAGTTCCAGAATTGAGATGGGATACAGTGAGTGTCGACTTTGTCCCTGAGCTACCTGAGTCAGGCGGTTATGATTCTATACTGGTGGTGGTAGATTCCGTGTCCAAAAGGGTGCACTTCATCCCAACTCACACCATTATAACTGCTCTAGGAACTGCAAGACTCTATCTGCAACATGTCTGGAAACTCCATGGTCTCCCCAAACACATGATGTCAGATTGCGATCCCCAATTTGTTGCAGAGCTCACTCCAGAAGTATTCAGAATTCTTGGTATCAAACTTGCGACTTTGACCACATATCACCCCCAGACTGACAGACAGACAGAGCGAGTCAACCAGGAGATGGAACAGTACCTCTGATTGTATGTGAACAAACGCCAAAATGACTGGCATGATCTCTTGCCCCTTGCAGAGTTCCAGTACAATAATCATGTACACTCTTCGTCGCAACACTCACCGTTCCTCCTAGACACTGGCAGACACCCTTGCATGGGCTTAGAACCCGAGATCGAACCAGCCCAAGTGGAGGCCACTCAAGAGTTCACGGATTGCATGCAGAGTACCTTGGAAGAGGCCAAATCGGCCTTGCAAAAGGCCAAAGACAACATGGCAAAGTATTACAATTGTTGCAGAGAGCCAACACCCATGTTCAAAGTTGGCAATTGAGTCTACCTCAACGCCTCAGACATCCAAACCACATGACCCTCTGCGAAGCTTGCTCATTGACGTCTAGGTCCCTTCCCAATACTCGCATGAGTTGGAAGTAATGCATATTGACTCCAACTCCCCGATTTGATGGCTCGCCTCCACCCAGTCTTCAATGTCATGAAACTCACTCTGGCACCCGTTGATCTGATTGCAGGATGTCAGCCAATGCCTCCGACCGCACCAGAAGTCGTTGATGGCAACCAAGAGTGGATTGTCAAACAAGTCATCAACTTGCAATTCCATCGACAAAGACTGCAATTCCTGGTTTGATGGGAGGGCTTTGGCTACAAGGACAACACTTGAGAACCTTCAGAGAACTTGGACAATGCCCCCGAACATGTACGCAAATACTACAAATGTCACCCTGATGCTCCAGGTGCAAACCGCTATCACCAGATTCGCTCTATACACCCTTTGCATCTTCAGACTGGTATGTCAAGTTGCCGTACCCTTAAGGGGGGGGTAAATGTCAGGGGACACCCTGCCTTTGATCCTACGACACCTCCAACTGTCCTCCAATGCTTGCAAGCCATTGCAATTGATTCTGATTGATATGTTATCCCTGCTTGCCAATCAACTTTGCATTTGCACACCCGAACATTGCCAACCTCCTCTGGGCCTTGCAACCCATCGGAAACCTTCAATAATGGTCAACCTAGTATGGGACGTCATCCCCACACTTGTACATAGCATACAATTCACTCTTTTACTCATATTTCCTTTATTTTACGTTTTATCTACACATGGCTGATTATTATGTACAAGGCCTTGCACTACCCTTGAGGCCTTCGGATATATAGTCAGTAGAGTTGCTTGGGAGATCCCCACTCTTTTCTCTTTGGATCTTCCTTGCAGGTATGTAGATTATAGCGTCCAATGTATTTACATTCCTTTAATAACACTCTTTGGATCTCCCTCGCAGACGCATCGCATTGCTGATTGTCACATCGCAAGGCTGCCCTTACACCAACCACCATATGAGGATGAGGCGGTAAGTTTCGGCTTTGATTTCTGGAACCTTCCGGCAAGCCAACGTATGAGCAATTTTCATTTGCTTCATAATCACAAGCCTCCTGCCCGTCATAGTGTGGGTCATAGCAACAACTACTTGTTTTGTGGTGTGGTGGGGGAGGCGAAGCATGGCCATGTGCAGAATGATTTGAACTTGATGGTACTGCTGATTTTGACTCCCAATAATGCACATGGTGGAATTGAGGTGAGGGTTTGGGAGGACTGTGTGCACGATGACTGGTGTGACCAGGAGACTGAGTTGGATAGAACAAAGGCTGTTGAGGGTAGTCTCTTCCACGACCGTGTTCACATTCCCAATCACGATGCTCAGAAGGAGGGCCACGGTGATCCCAACCACCTTCCTGGTCAACAGGATGGCTGGACTCCTGTGCCAAAGGGTATGTTTGTAGCGATTGTTGGGAGGGTACAGCACTTGGCTGTGCTGGCACAATGGGTTGGCGAGGAAGGGATGGATAGTTTTGATATGTTGGCAACCGCGCGTGGCTGTTGTGCACTGGCGGGGATACAGATCTAGAAGCTTGCCCAGGAGGCCAGACAAAATATGAATCTGGATGATGTCCTGATGCTCCATTTCTATTGTCGGGAGATGTTTGTTGCTGTGCAATAGGATGTTGTAACAACAGACTTTGATGACCAGATGGTCCACGAGTAGCATTATCTCGCGAAGAGGGATAGTCACGAAGAGGTTGGTCAATTTCCATTGGCGCAAGAGGTGTGTGAGATGGTATATGACGACTCTCATCAAGCACAACCGGGGGAGGCGGCCCACTTCTGAAGGGTGGAGGTGGAGTCGAACGACCGACATTAACTTGAGAAGGAGGTGGGAGCGAAATCTCATTGGAAGGACCCCTTGAGCTGCTGCGGAAGACGGGACAATGTGTGCCTGCGGAGACGCAACGTTGATCCCGGAATATGCTGTTGGGTGTACATCCTGTGGACCGGGAGCAGCTGGCAATTGTCCTCCCGTTGCCTGGGCGTTCTTCAAAAGCTGAAGCCGCTGAGTAATTGCAGGGTTGCTGGGGTCAAGCTCTGCCGCACGAGCATACGCATCTATGGCATTGGTGATTTGATTGTTACAGCTTTTGTAAAGGCTGTCGAGGTCAAACCAGACTTTAGATATATAGGGATTGATATAAATAGCACGCGAATATGCATTGAGAGCGTCGCGAAATAGATTGATTTGGAAATACAGCACTCCAATGGAGCACCAGAAAGTTGGATTACGACCGTCACAATAAACAGCTTGTTGGTAGGCCTTGTCCTGATGATACAGCCACCCAAGTTGCTGTAGCACCTTGGCATGTGCGGGGTTGGCCGCAATTACATTTTCATATGCATCCTTGGCATTTACATGCTAAGGTTGCTGTTATTAAAACGTCAATTATAGAGTTTGTGAATGCTTACATCTTTTTGCTGTTCATAAACATGGCCAATTTGAAAATAGATATCGGCGAGGGCAAGAGGACTTGGAGGGTTCTGAAGGATACGGTCAAAACAAGCGAGAGATTCATCGAATATGCCCTGCTGCTTGTAGATAATGCCAAGACGGAACAACTTTTTGTTGGCTTTGTCAAAATCTAGTTCTTAAAAAGTCAACTCAGAAAGTCATCCAAGGAAAGAAAAAGTAATGTCACACACCTTTGTCCATACAAAGTACAGATGAAAAGGCTTCTTCGGCATGATCCAATGATCCATATCGGTCGTAAAGTATACCGATACCATACCAAAGTTTGGGATCTTCCTGCCAAGTGAAAAAAGGTCAATGCGAAATTTCAACAAGTTGTCAATGTCGCTTACCTTCGGGTTCGGCAAAAGATACAACGCTTGTTGATATGCCGAGTAAGCTTTCTGAAGGTCGTCTTGCAGGAGGTAACAATGACCTTGAGAAGAAGAAAATGAAAAAATGAGAGTACATGTATTTGAAGGAACATACCTAACGCGCTCCAGACTTCTCCGTTCTCACCTTGGATTTCAAGGACACGCTGGAAGTGCAAGGCACACATGGTACAAACTAAAACAAAGCAAACAACCCTACCTCCAAAGACATACTCACTGCACATAGTGAACAGCAGGGGTAACCCCGGGGTATCTCAGACGTACCCTTGACCCATACCCCAAGTACCCCGGGTACAAACCCGCACGGGTATTTCAAAAAAAATAAGCCCTAGATCATCTAAAACGGTGCAGAAATGAGAGAGATATACTTAAAACAGTGTTTTGACTGTAAACCCTCAAGTTTTGATCCATTTTGGATGATCCAGAGCTTGTTTTAATCGGCACGGGTAGGAGAATTAGACCCTTGACCCGTACCCTGCGTACCCCGGGTACAAACCCGTATGGGTTTTTAAAACCCTTGCAGATCACTAACTGCACAGCGACTTGTTTTCGTCCAGTTCGTCGTCATCGATAGATAGGACCATTTTGATGCCCACAGCCATGTGTTCCCATGTACCAAGGTTGTCTCCTGTCCACATAGCTCCAAACCGCTGAGAACCAGCATAGAATGACCGAGTAAGGACGAAGGGACGTTGTGGAGGATTCGAGCGTTCAAAAACAGCTTGGTAGGTATGCTTGGTCTATTGTATACAGTGAGTAGAGTAGCCAAGAGGGTATGTAGAATTGATACATACAAAGAGCATTCCATTGATATTATGTATGTCACGGTGTTCCCATCCGCCATAACGGATGTTGTCTTTTGGCATAGTAACCTCTGGGCCATTAAATACAGAAGGCTGAAGATAGTGAAATGAGAGATAATAACATGAGGCAGAATAAACATACCTCATTCATGTCGTTCCAAATATAAACAGCCTCTGTACTCTTGGTCCAAGACCACCTCGCCACTCTTGGACTTGACAAGGACACCACGTTCTGATGCCTCCTTGCACACAGGATAATCTGACGTCCGCTTCAAATGAGGGTTAGTGATAATGACCATTTAATTGACATGTTAGATATGGAGGATAAAGAGTATATATAGATATCTTGCGACCGGTGGCAGCAATGTTGTTAACCATTTTAACGGGATCCAGGAACATCTTGTCATTCCAGATGAAGCATTTATGGTCTTCAGAGTACTCGATATCCAGCCAAAATACATCAACAGGCATATCCTCTTCATTAAATTTTTTCTGGACCGTTCTGACATTGTCAGAGCTGACATAATTCCACCAGCACTGGTGATAACCCAGGCTCCAATGTGCGGGGAGAACAGGTGATCCAGTAAGTCACGTGTACTGTTCAAAAATAGCCTCTGGCGTAGGACGGCAGGCATGAGAAAAACATCAAGTATTCCTGACTCAAAGATCCAGTGAGTTTTGGTAGACTTCTCGGATGCATGATCCATGTCAATCCATGTCTCAGATGCGATGGCATCAAAAATTCCAACAGTAGAATCCAGAGAGTGGGCATGGAGCACTGGGATTGAGCCATAAAGTGACATTGAGGAAGAGGCCAGGTATTCAAAGACATCCGCGTTGTGCAGACAGTATGGTTCTGTAAAGGCGGGCAATTCACCAGTTGTGGTAGGAAGTGCAAGGCGTGTAGCATGTTGAGGAATGCCATAGATGGTTCCATGATTAGGAAAATTAATCTCCAAGATAGTACGCCACTCAGAGATGGAGGATATGCCTAAGTGCGATTGTCTCCCTGTACTAATTATCAATTTTTAGGTTGCATGACATACTGGAAGATCGAGAAATGCATACTTCTTCACAATCTAGGAGACCTTTCCTGACATACTCTCTGTTGGTAGTGCCTGTCATGGCAATATGCCAGATTGAAGAATGGAAGTTTGGCATATGCGCATTGAGTTGAGCTATGTCAGTATAATGACATTGTGTAAAGGGGACGGCTATTGCCATAGAGGAACAATTTTGACATTACTTGTTGGAAAACTGATCCCTGCAGCATTGACATGTCGCACCACAAGGTTTCCAAAAAGTGATGGTCTCTACATTATCGTGTAAAGTCATTTTCTATGTATGAGTAGAAAAACTGAATATGTCATGCAACTGAGGACAGCGACTGAGTCAAGCTTGAGCAAAATCCACTGCTTTACATTCCCCTGATACCCAAACACTCCATCTGCTTGTATAATCTGTAGGTTTATTGACAAGGATGTTCTGTGGTCTGTATATGCTGCTATGTGGGGTTGCTTGAGCGATGAAGTAGGGCAGAGGGACAGACAGAACCCCTGAGAGCCGCAAAGTAGCAGACATACAACACTCTGATACGACTGATTGTGTCAGTGCCTGTGTTTGAGGTGTAGAGTTGGGGAAGTATACTGCAGTCCAAGTCAACTAATTTAATATGATAATAAATTTTGAGATGGATCACTTACGCGCTCAAATTCAGCCATAGCAAGGCCACAAGTGAAGGACGCAACACATGCGGACAAAGAAAGGTGAAGAGAACGACAGGTTATCAAGTTTGTACTGTGCAAGCATATTATGTAGTATTATAGTGATGTAGTAATGTTGGCCAAATTCTTGCTTACATGACAGGGGGCAGAGCCGCTACTACCTTAAAGCAATTCTGAGGATTTTTCACTCTGTTCATTAGCTACAGCCACAACAAATAAGCAAGTAATACTAAGCAAAATCTGTTCATTCACAATATAAGTACAACAATTTTTAAAAATCAAAGGAAAAAAGATACTGCAAACACAAAAGTCAGAAAAATACAAATTTAAAAATGAGCAAATATTTAATACAAGGCAAAAAAGTCACAACGGAAAGTAAGCAAAAAAAACAAATCAAGAAAGAAAATCCCGAAACGGGGTGAAATTTAAAAAGACAAAAATATTTGAGAAAAAAAACTAAAAGGATACAGATACAAGTTCATAAGCGAGGCGACAATAGCAAAGGGGCACAAAATCGTGAACGGCAACTCAAGCTAGATGGGCACAGTCGGGGGGATATCAATGAGAAAAATTGTAATATAAGTCAGCCATCCTCTTAGTGGCCTGAGAGTAACTAAGAGTATCTTTTTTATTTTATTTTTTATATCAGTGTATTAACATGGTGCGCGATCGCAGTCCATGGCTACTCTACTATACATGACGCAATACAAACGCACTACTACGGCGAATGAAAGAAAGACAAGGTGGGCGAACGACGAGCTCGCGCCACCACAGCCACCACCTCACGGCAGACCCCAGACGGAGGGACGAACCCATGCCCGCCGGCTCCGATTGACCGCAAGAGGCAAATGGGGGGGTCCTGCAGTGGACCGTGCCCCCCACCCTCCCCATCGACCCTTCTTCCACCAGTTCGCGTGTGTCAAATTCCATGTAGCTCCAAATAACGGCCCCGTCGGGCGCGTCAGGCCCTAGCGTACCCGACATCAACGCTGGTGGGTTTCCAGCGCCGGGGAAGATGCGCCACCCCCCGTAACGGGCAGCAGAAAAGAGTTCCCTGTGGAGAGAACAGGGATAGCGTTGATGGGCACTGGCCCACCCCTCGCAGGACTGGCGAACAGCCTCCCCCAAAGAGGCGCCGTAAGCACTAGCCTACCCTCAGGTGGGCACAGGCCCGACGCAGTTATCCCACCCCATCGCGAGGGCGGGAGAAGGCAAACGTCCAAGCGTTGTCCTCCAAGTAAGTGTACAAGTCCCCCGAATACTCAGGGGCCCCGACACGCGGGTGGCGTCGCAAGCGGCAACCACCAAGTAAGTGAGTGCGCGATTCAACGGCATAGCCGCATCGGCACTGGATCTCCTCATCAATATTGAACCTGGAGTAGTATTGACCAATGGGCGCGTGCCCAGTGATGCAGCGAGTGGCCCGTGCCATGAGTGACACGGACAAGCCAAAGAGTGAGAGCCAAAGGCCGCCGCCATTGGCAGCCTTGGGTTTGACATGCCCCCCGCCGAGGGCCTTGAGCTGCAAAAACTGTGAGCCCATGTAGCTGGATCCCCGGCCTACCCAGGACATCCAGGAGTCATGACATCGACGTGCGGCATCAGCACGCACGGAGTCCATTGATGTAGCGGGCTTGCGCCCGACAGGAACAAGAAGCGAGTTTGCAAGTACATGCGCCTCATGGTGTATGCCCCACTCCGCCTTGGAGGGGACGTAGACAAAGGAGAGCCGGCGGCCGCCAGCTCCCAACCACTGGTTTAATGCCCTACAAAAACGGCCAGGGAGTGAGCCTGACCGCTGTGGATGGAAGCGTCCAGACTCTGACGGGCTGGGCCCATGGAATCTGTAAACACAGTAATACTAGTGCAGTTTTTGTCAAGACTGACAGCCTTAACTATTGCTGCTCTAATAGCATAAAGTTCCGCGTCGGGAGCGAGAACTTTGCCAGCGGCCCAACGTGTCAGGGGACACCCTGCCTTTGATTCTACCACACCTCCGATCGTCCTCCAACGCTCGCAAGTCAGTGCGATCGATTCCAATCGATACATCATCCCTGCTCACCGATCGACTTTGCATTCGCCCACCCGAACGTTGCCAACCTCCTCTGGGCCTCGCAACCCATCGGACACCTTCGATAACGGTCACCCTAGTACGGGACGTCATCCCCGTACTTGTACATAGCGTACAATTCACTCTTTATTAATTATTCCCTTATTTTACATTTTCAACTACACATGGCTAGTTATTATGTACAAGACCTCGCATTACCCTCGAGGTCTTCGGATATATAGTCAGTAGCATTGCTTGGGAGTTCCCTACTCTTTTCTCTTTGGAACTCCCTCGCAGGTATGTAGTTTGTAGCGTCTGATGTTGTTTACACTCATTTAATGCACTCTTTGGAACTCCCTCGCAGACGCGTTGCATTGCTGATCGTCGCATTGCTAGGCTGCCCTTACACAACGCGCCTGGTGGACGCGTTGGTCAAGCTGATATACGCAGACCGCCGCAACGGCCTGCTTGCTTCTATCTATGGGAAGACTGGCGTCTGTGCCACAGTAGACAGCTTGAGGATCGGCGCGCAGATTGCGCACCATCTGGTTGAGATAGGCCTTCCGGGCCCCCACTCTGTTGTCCTCGGTGGGCTTCCAGTCGTCGAAGGTAATAAGACCAGAGAACTGGTCCACAATACGGTATCCTGGCCGAGCTTCCGGTGCAAAGGGCACCAGTTTCTCGGTCAGCGAGTTCATATCTTCATTGATATCTTTGATAGACCCTTTGACCTTCTCGCACATGTGGAAGGTCATAAGGGAGATGGAGGTGGGGTGGGGCTGAGCCGTTCCAGAGAAGCCAACTTCCAGCAGAGATCTGACTGGATGTGTGGGGGAGAGGGAGTGCACTTGCAATGAGGAGCGGGTGGCTAGCTTCCTGAGCATAAGTGGAAAAGGGACAAGTCCAGCCAAGGACTCAACCCCCCCAGTGGGTGAGGTGCGGAACGCACCTGTGATCCATAGAGCAGCTTTGCGCTGCATGGATGTGAGTAGTTTCAGAGCGCCGACATTGCGCGCGCCTCTGAAAAACCAAAGTCGAAAGCCATACATGGCAATGGGTACCACGCATGACCTGTAAAGTAAACGCTTCTGCTGGGGGAGCAGACCGCGTGTGGAATTACCTAGCATACCCATCGCCTTAACGGTAGACAGGGCTTTGGTAGAATAGAACTGAACATGCTCATGGAAGGTGAGCTTGCGGTCAAAAAAGAATCCCAAATACCTCCAGTAGAGTTTGGGACGGAGTGGAGTATCCCCAGTGTAAGGCGCGTAGCCTAAGTCAATGGGGAGTTTGTCCTCCAAATGATCTGTGCGCGAGAAGTGGAATATTTCCGACTTGTCATGCTCCAGAGCGAGAGCGAAATCTGTAAACAGATTGAAGATAACAGGGTAGCATTGCTGCAACACCTGGATATTAGTCCTGATGGACTTGGATTGGACAATGATGGTACCATCATCAACATAAGATAACAGAGTGGAGTCCCTGACCAGAGGGTTCTGCTCATAAAGACGGAGAATGGGCGCCAGGTACAAGGCGGAGAGGACTGGGGAGAGCGCGGAGCCCTGCCCTACCCCAACGTCTGCCTGGCAAGCATCAGAGACAAAGCTGTTCCAACAGTACTTTGTGGAACGCTCTATGAGATAATTAGCGAAGAACCTCACCACGTTAGGTGGGAAGCCCTGCTTCTGGAGAATCCGAACCAGTAATTCATGGTTCAAGGATGGGAAGAATTGTGCAACATCAAATGCCAGCACAGAAGTTTTGAGTCCTTTCGCCCAGCCCGCGCGGACTATGTGGGTCAAGAGGAGGCCTGCATCCTGATATTGGTGAATCGTGGTTTTCTTGTATGATCTTTGTTTGTATTTCTTTTTTGGGGATGTAGAGTTTCATTTGTTTGAAGATTAATCCATCTGTTTGTTCGTATTCTTGGGGTTTTTCTTTCATCCAAGTTCTGACTGTGTTTGGGATTGGTGCGTTTCTGATTGATTCTAGGGTGTTTTCATTTGTTGTGTCAATTAATGCAACCAATTTTTGTGCTCTGTTCCCCTCTTCTTGATCTTTGTCCCTAAATGATCTGTTAATAAATTTTGTTGATGGCAGTACCATTATTTCCTGTTGTTCGACCTTTCCCGAGTATATTGGTAGTCTCAATAGGATGTCTGCTTTTGAGTTTGTTTTCCCTGGGATGTGTTTGATTTTGAAGTTGTATTCTTCTAACATTTGGTGCCATCTTGCGACTCGTGGTGATATTTTGTGTGGTTCTTGGAAATATGATAAGTTTTTGTGATCTGACCATATGTCAATTGTTTCTTTTGCTCCTAGCAGCAGGTGTCGCCATCGTTTTAGTGCATCTACTATTGCTAGTAGTTCTTTGTCGTATATTTTGTAGTTTTGTTCTGCTGGTGTTAGTGCCCTAGAGTGGAATCCTACTGGGTGGAATTTTCCTTCTCTTTCTTGGGAGAGTACTGCTCCTAGTGCGTAGTTTGATGCATCCACTTCGAGTCGGAATGGTTTTTCTAATTCTGGTAGTATTAGTATTGGTGCACTGGTTACTCTTTCTTTGAGTGTTTTGAAACTTTCTTCTTCTACATCTGTCCAGTTCCATTTGCTTGTTGATCCTTGAAGTTTGAAGAGTGGTTTCCCGATCTTTCCATACCCTTCAATGAATCTTTGGTAGAAGTTACATAGACCGGTGAAGCTTTGAAGTTCTTTCTTTGTTTTTGGGGTTGGCCAGTTTCGGATTCGTTCTATTTTTTCTGTTTCCATGTCAATTTTTCCGTTTGAGACAACAAACCCTAGTATGTTTATCCTGTCTTTTTCCCATTCGCATTTTTGTAATTTGAGGTAAAGCTCGTTTTTCTCGAGTACTTCCATGACTTTGAGGGTTAGCTCTTTGATCTTGTCTTTTGTGTTTCCATAAACAATGATGTCGTCCATGTAGATGAGTACTCCTCCTTTGAGTATTATGTCTCTGAATATTGTTCCCATCATCCTACAGAAGGTTGCTGGTGAGTTTGTCATTCCGAAGTACATTACCAGTGGTTCGAAAAGTCCTCGGTTCATTATGAATGCTCCTTTCCATTCATCCCCTTCTTTTATTCTGACATTGTTATATCCCCAGATGATGTCCATTTTGTTGTAGTATTTGGCATTCTTTAGTTTTTTGAGGAGGTCTTGTATTCTTGGGATTGGGTATTTGTCTTTTACGGTTACTTCGTTTAATCTTCTGTAATCTTGTATTGGGCGAAGGCTTCCATCCTTTTTCTTTCGGAAGAAGACTGGTGTTGCGTATGGTGATTTTGAGGGTTGGATTTTTCCTGATTTTAAGTCTTCTTCCAGCCATTTGTCCAGTTCTTCTTGTTCCTTTGGTGATAAGGAGTAGTTCTTCGCTGGTAATGATCTGGGAGTGTCTGGGGTTAGTTTGATTTTGTGGTCCCATTCTCTTTTTGGGGGTAGTTTATCGAAGTTCTTTTTCTGGAAGAGGTGT
>JASFDB010000071.1:0-14730 GCA_036937035.1 Cystodermella granulosa | reverse complement strand
GATAGCAAGCCTTTCTGATCACCACTGCCGTAAAATATTGCATTGCAGCGCCATATCTATTACACAATTGGAGCAAATTAGCATTGGACCCAAGACATTGCCAAAACATCGACACACCAGTAGTGCGTCCGCTAAGACAATCACGAACGTCATCAGAAACTCAAAAACCGACTCTGCTATGCCTACTTCGTTATTTACACGATTTATCATTTCTGCTACTCTCTGACCCTCGGCAATAGCATCGTTTAAATCATTGAGGTCAGTGAGTTGGCTCAACTCCTGGAGCAGCACTTCCTCAAATATCATCGCAGCTAAACACCCTGTGCTGAGGAGGACTAGCACTGCAACATATGCCATGATCATCAGCGTCCAACGTTTTCGATCGACATCCTCTCGAATGCATTTCGTCAACTTTCTGAGAGACAGCATCAAGAGAGAGAGGTTGATAGTATATGTCACGAAGGGAATGCAAACGCGCACTATGTCATACGCGTTCCACATGTTGACAGATTCTGAGGAGTGGGTGAGAAGAATACTAGTTGGTAGATGGTACACACCTCTGGGTCTTTGGTCGGAGTTATATAAATTCGAGTTGATCCCGTTGCCTCCAGGTGCTCTATCGTAATTGTGATCGAGTTGGTATGCTGATAGCCTAGATGATCTTGAACATGAAACGGTGATTGTTGCTTCGCCAGGTCATCATGATCGCGAACACCCCCAGTATACAGGTCAAAACAAAAACATTAATAAGAATCAAGGCCATGGTAAACGAGAGGTTAAGCTTCAAAAGGTTCTGAGCGCCTATTGGGATCCCCACCGTCAACAGATTACACTAAGCGACTGTCTTTTTCGGGAACACAATTGACACAGCTGTGCTTTCAAACCAACCAAAACGGTGCAACCGTTTCTTTGTTTAACAACATATAGCGAAGGAAACGAGCAGGTAGCTACCAGTCGTCACTGCATTTGAGAATCTGACAGATGTTCTCACGTCAGAACTCACTTTTTCCGAAAATTAAAGTCCGCTTCTATGTGCATTCGGCATCAGCAGCTTTAATTATTTCCCATAAGTATCCATATAGATCTAACACCAGTATTTACTCACCGACAATCATCGCATCGCTTACCACCACTGTCCGCTTCGATTTGTTTGTAGGATAAGTGTTGCAGCAGCTGTGGCTCTCACCTCACCGCTTACGAGTGCACGTTTATGGAGTTGGACACATTGGCCGAAGAGCTACCAAAGTCGGAGAGGCTAGCTAAGTGTTTTTTGGATGGAAAGTTCCCTTCTCGAATGTATGGGTACCAGAGGGACTGTTGTTGAATTTGATGTTAAATTGCAATTCGAGGGGTATTGAGGTCTACAATATGTTGTGAGTGCGTGGTCATCACTCGGAACTCATTGAAAACCTGCATCAATGACGGGAACCGTGGTTTTCCTTATCTCCGCTCCTGCTTGAGTTCTTGACATGTTGGCCACCACACTGGTGACAGGTCTCTAAACGAGACGATTTGTTCGTATCTCACTTCGCAGGAACCTCGAACGCAACAGCCAAAATGCTAAAGGTAGAGGTATTACGGTCGGCAGTTGAAGGCAGCAGAAATGTGATCGTAGAATAGACCCCTGAACCTGTCAAAAATATTTTTGAGTCTTGTAGATTAGCGTAAGAAAAGGGCGTCCACTAGTCGTTCGAATTCTCTGCTGAGCGGAGATTGAATTAATGCAGGTGTCACGAAATTCTCGACAACACTATCTCGACACCCTTCCTCCAGTTCAGTGACGGGCAGACAGTGTTCAGAACAACACTTGAGCTGGAAATTCGACTAACAGGGAGATTCTCCTTGAGAACTCAGCGGTTGTTTTATGGGGATTAGAAATGTTTTACGACAATGCCTACTAGTAAGTCAAAACTGCCGGGCTCATTGCCTTTTACTAATGTTTTCACATTTACCGGAATTTAATCCAGCTGCACACCTCTACTGCGCCATCTACAATAGATTACGCCTGTAGTCTGGTCTATCTAGCCAAAGACCTTGATGACAGGTAGCCATGTCACTCCGATCTACCCAGATTCTGGAGGACTAGGACTCGATGCATGATTAGAGGATAACCATAGACACATCAAGGATGCGACGCGGTAAGTTCAACGTTCTTGAAGTACTTGTCATTTAATAGCCTAACCGGTCATCATTCCTCTAAAGCATCGACTGCCTTTGTCTACGGTGACCCTAGACGACTTCATGGATTTTCTCGAACTCACTTCCCCTCCTTCTTTCCTCGGCGTTGGTGTCGCCTTCAAATTGCACTGCCCGCGTGCATTATGACATCCCGCTCGAAGTATCTGCATTCTAAGTGGTATGAGACATCGTTCATAAGGAAATCATGCAATCGGTGGGTTCAATCTGTCGTCTGATGCTTATGCTTTCGCTGATTCTTTGTCGTTTTATTGTAGGTAGCTTCCTCGACCCTCAGCCACTCTGACATTGGTAACAGATTCCACGATGCGTAAGTGCTAGTCCATCTGGCAGGACATGTATACTGATGTTGTAAACTAGCTACTACTAGTCGCTTTGTGGAGTCCTCGACACACTTTAAGGGCATAATTGGAGATTTAATCAGATGTGGATACTAGTTTGGACGGTTTGAGGATGTTCTGTCGCATTGAAACCATCTTGGTTCGTCCCTCATTCTATGATGTCGACAGACATTCGAATAGACGCTGGCGCAGGAGTACCTATTGACGATGTTCTTCATGTTTTGTTCAAGCCATCGCATTGTTGTGTCCATTAATGATCTTGTGCAGTTCTCCCTATGTTGATCTTTAAGGTTTACTTTTTTTGCCTCTCGTTGCAGTACCGTATACGTACTGGCACGACACATTCATTTGCAACTGTAGCAAAATAAATTAATACTTGTATATGTATATACCATAATCTTCAAACCAGTATAATGCATTATCGACTTTGACAGAATGTACTCTGCACAAGATCTTTATAGAGGTAATAACACCATGGCCCAACGCAAAGCATCAAGATTCAAGAATATCGCCAACAGATGGTTCTCGTCGAATCCAGTTTCTTGCGCCTGCATTCGTTCATAAATGTCTTACAATGTTCACAGGATCCTTCAAGACCATGAACCAAGGTGACTTTGAAACCACACAAAGTCTCAAATTCCTCCATCGGCCTTCAAAGTCTGGTGTGAAGCTATTCGTCAAGGCGAAATGCGTCAGATCGGGTGCCAGGTCGAGCAAGATGAGTAAATCGTCTTCGAATGAGAATTTCGTGAAGGAGAGGCTGTGAAGCTGCGATCGTGGAAGATGCCAACATCCAGCGCGGTACCAATGCTACCAAATGGCAACAAAAGGATAGGGAGTCCTCCACCAACTTGAAAAAAAAGCAGGAAACTTCAAAGGCGATGTTTTCTTATTTGAATACAGGAAAGGGAAATGTTGTTGCGGTGTAAGCCTGTTTCAATGTAATTCTACAGTAATAGCGCATAAGTGCATGCGCTGGTCAGTCCGATCCAAGTCCCTTAAGGTTTTAGGTCGAGTGGCGAGAACGCCATGAATGACATGATCAACGCTAATCCTTTCTGATTTTCTCGGGATGTGCGTTGAATGGCCGCAAAACTATCGTTGGTCGTGTCATGGCTCTGGACTCGGATGTTGCACTGCTCAGTGCAGGCCCTGAAACCGAGGCGCCAAGCATGCGCCCTCCAGTGTTGGGCTAGTTTACGGCCTGCTCGACCTCCCGAGATACATTACCACTACTTCGGCTCTTGGAGATGAAGATAAGTACAAGAAACAAACTTTGAGGGAGGATGACTGATTAATATGAGTTACTACTATGAAACTGTCGAGATATTAAGATGTAGACGTACAGTCTGAATGCGGAACAGCATAAATTTGAGTACTAGTCCGTCTGAGGTATGTAAGTATTTTCGTAGACATAGTCTTGTTATATGTTTCCTGAGTTGACGAAGTAGTATCAGCGGCCAGTGGTCGTGACAGTGGCTGTTGTCGCTGAAGGAAAGAACTCGTGATAGGTGGCTGTGCTAGCAATAGCTCTCGGGTCATTGCAAAGTTGGTCCTTCCAGTGAGTACGGGCCTTGCGTAGTATGCAAAAAACGAGGTGAGCGACTCAAATTGGACAGTGATACTCAGACCGGAACACTTATACAAAAGAACAGAATCCATTTGTGTCGTGTGGCAAGTTAGCCCACTGGCACGTTTGTAGGAAATAGTCCCGAGCAGTGGGAAGACCTTCATATACCCCGTCATTCCTCAGATACACCTCTCCACCTCTCTCCCTCCCCGAAACTCCACAATACCCAGCAAAACCCAATTCCTTCACTCCCACGAACACTAGACGACCTCAAAGAACCGTCTCTCCCTCGAATCAGAGTAATTTATCCCTGCCTTCGGTCGCCTGGAGTGAGACAGTGATGCCAGAATGGCATCACAGCAAAATTAAAAGGATATCCCTGATCAACGTCAGATGTATTATTCAACTTCCACTCTCCACTCAAGATTCTATCCGTATACCACAATGAATACCCGGATAATCGAGGAGACGAATAAGCCGTATTTAGCGCGATGAAGGACTATCTGCATTCGAAAGGTCCGTTGCGCGTAGACGGGATTCTCGCCCGACTTCTCCTGCAGATGTTCCAATCAGAGAGGACAGCGTACAAGGTGGGATTCGCGGGCAATAAAGGATCCTTTTGTCGTTAGGGATTAATTTGCTTCTCATCCACCGTCTGGGCTCTTCTCCTGGCATCGTTCACTCGTTACTGGTGTTCCCGTCTCGCTGGGAGAGCAATCTGTTCATCTTCCCATTTTGCCCCAGTAACCAGCTCACTCATCTAACGTCTATCCAAGCGAATCACATGGGTTCCGACTCCAACGCGACTCCCTATCCGCCTTTCGCCCCTTCTGCACGGTCGACTGTGCCCCACAGAGTTATCTCATACAAGAAATTGGAGTTACTGTCGTCAACCATACACCACACCCCAAACGCCAGTGCTCTTCCACCCTATCTCCCATTATAATAGACAACACCGTATTCCATGCATCCAACGGCGTACCCAACCCTAACAATACCACAGACGCAGGCCTGGAGCGCAAACCAGACCCACATGTCACTGGTATGACACTTTCCATCCTACATTTTACAATCTAATGAACAAATATACAGTACATAACCTTTTCATTAACAATCTCCTATTCGCCTCCGATCTCGACAATATGCGCAGAGCTCAGAGTTTCGTATCTTGGACTGTGGTTATTGGAGCAAAGATGGACGCGTTACGTAGCATTCGAATACTTCGATGAGACAGGCAATGTACCGTGACAACACCTGGAAGAAGAGTTTCACCATCCGCATGCATATTCGTATGATCATGTGGAAGGTGCAGTGGACCTCTCACAGATACGACTACAGAAACTCGTAAATACCTGGATATTAATGGGCCCGATCACCACTACGATTTCATAGACGAGTATGGCGCACGAGGGTACGACTCTGGTCCACGTATAAACACCTTCGCTGACGGATATGATGATCCAGTGGATCGAAGCCATGGGAACAAGAGCTCTCTCCCAACTCGTCATGTTTTCGCAACAACGAACGCGCACGCCTTTCCTGGCCCTTCAACTCATATGCGCAACGCACACGATCCCACCTCCACCATTAGGCATGTCTATAAAGACGTATAGTCTAACTTATTCGAAGCCATTACGCACTCTCGAAGATCCCCAGGAGTGTAGAAGGCCTCTTATCCAAATCTGGACGGAACTCTCGTGTATCGAAGTCCTCGCCGCCATCACGGAGGTTATGCCGAGCCGCTACGACATGCTTGCCCCTGTCCATCATTGCCTTCGTTCGTCAATTATCCCAATTATCTGTTTCATCCATCTACGAAGGAGTGGAGCTCCGCATATCTTCAGCCATATGGTAGAGCGTTGTTTCGGGGACAGGAAACTTGAGTTGGGTGCGATATTGGCAAGGGACTGTAAGAGCTTATGAGCAAAAGAATATCGTGAGCTATATCTGTAGGCTTTTTGGCTTGAATAAATCTATAAGTTACAGACAGGAAGACTCAGACGACGGAGGATTTAGCCAACCCGTGGGCTGAACTAGCACGTTCATCTTCCTACTCCTTGTCTTCATCAAATACGGACTCTTCTTCCTCCTCGCCTAGTTCTCCCTTTGCTCAAAACCCTTCCAAAAACCTGCATCTACAGTGTCACACCGCGCGAACGACCCTTCTACTTGACTGTCCGAGAGAGGCTCACCTTCAACCATGGAACCATCTGTGCCTCCGGGAGTACACCGGGGAGATGCGTTTAAAGGATGTAACTCTGTGGGAGAAGGAAATGTCAGTGTCAAGGCGAGAGCATTAACTGTACAAGAGAGTAGTAAGCCGAATAACGACGATGTGACGGATAAGGGACGAGAGGAGACGAGTTCCTTTGAATTCAATGCTGATGCGTCCCCCGATGTTCATTTACTTGAAAGAAAAGAAAATGCACAAGCAAAGAGAGAAAGAAGAAGGAGCGGAATAAGGCAGCTAAAGCAGATATCCTCTTATGAGGATGGTGTAGATCGTATGGGGCGGTGGAGGAGACTCGGGAGACGTGAACCAACCTCATCATCTCTCACGCCTCCTTCGTCGCAGACGGTCATAGAAATGGATGACAGTAATAGAGCGGAACAGGGGTTGACGGATGTACCTAGTGGACGGGTTTGCTTTGGATCAGGATAAGGATGTAAACAAGGACGAGGTAGCGCATTTGTGGTTTGAGGATAAAGGCGTGGTAGAGGTGTGGTCAAGGAGGGGTGTGAAGCGCTGAAGAAGATGGAGATTGAGCCTGTTAGTGGTGTTGTTGGGACTTTTGGGTAGACTTGGAAATCCGCGGAAGCTAAGCAAAGTGCCCGTTTATGAAAAAAGCGCGGTAAGCCTGCAATCGAAATTCAAATTCACAAAGATTCATCTGAATCTCATTTATTGCAAAAGACATATACGGAAATGTATTTCAGTGAGGGTTGCCCAGAAGAGATTGGAGAAATATCTTGTTGCCAACCATATGCGTCTTGTCTATCACGTACCTCCGCATACTGAAATCTGGAACCCATTCTAGCAGAGCAGCAGCGAAAATATAAATTTAGATTCTCTATTAGTTCGGGTGTTTCTCACTGAAACTCACTCCAGCTTCGCTGGCATGTTGGCGTACATAGTAAACTCATCGCTCCCTTTCTTCTGCTTCAATAATTGCGTTCAAAATTGATACGACAAAAAACCTGAATAAATACAATTCTTGCGTGCACAGCGGGTTTTGCCGAATTTCACCGACAAGTTCCCATCCAGCAGCGTTCCTCCACAAAACCGAGTCACTGACCAAATTCGTAAATGAATGAGAACTTTGCACCAGTACTGGCATCGTAACGGCTTGGACCATAAATCCCAGTGCTCGTCGTTGGTAAAATGGTTCAATCGAGCTCTTGGGTGCCATTGGACTGCGCATGGGTCTTCACACGATTGCGTCTGGCGTGCTGGGATTGTCAGCTGTACTTTCGAGATCGATAGGTGAGTTGAGTGAATGAGGTACTCAACTTTGTCCATTGAACGATGTGTTGGCTGATGATGAATCTGTTTCTTGGGTGTCAGTGTGCAAAGACAAATAATGAGGTCAATGAGCTTCAGCCTGGTAGAGGTTCGAATCCTCCGCAGACACTCGCTGAAACGAAATCTGACAGATACACAGAGTCAGCATGGGATTACCTGTCTGCCCATAGACGAGATCTCAGGCATCTGCACGTCTCTCATGATCATTCGCAACCGGACCCAGAACCGTGGCAGCGGGTGCAAGTCTCCTGATCCTTGCGTATCGCGGTCCTCTCGCGACACTGACGCTCTGCTCTCAAGAGGCATACATTCTATCCGACAGCGCATCCAGTTCTGACTTGGGCAATCGGAAGACTGACCTCTGGCGTTTGCATTATCCGTTGTCCTCCCATAGGCTCAGGGAGACACGGGCTTTTGGAACGTCGTGAGGCGCGAAGGTGGGAGCATGGCGAGCTGATAGGTATGAGCGGTGAGATGTTCCGTAATATGAGACAAATGGATTTGAAGGTGAACCTCCCGAGACAAGATACCCTCATGGCTCTGGGGTGTTGATGTGTCTCTCAAACTGCGATTCCTGCATTTCGGCGCCGCGAATGGTCATGTTGCCCTTGAATCGGTAAGTATGCCCTCTCGCCTTGCTCTTTCTTCGTTAGGGCTCTTTTGTGGTGGCAATATGTTGACTTGGCTCAGCCCAGTGAATATACGTGGATCGGAAAGCCGTTCAGAACCGAGTCTCTGTCTGCGCCTGCGTTGGATCACCCTTGGCTTTGTGGACTCTCTTGGTGTACTCTCTTCGGACTTCTCCACGCCAAATTACAATGCAACAAAATGTCAAATGGCCTTCAGACTGTCTCGACAACGACAGTCAACACATGCGCTGTATATGTGGCTGGTGATGAAGGGGTCGAGTGGGGTCGAGGAGAACACGGCTTGTGATTATCATTGGTGAGGAACTTGGGGGGTAGGTTGAATTTGGGCTGCGGAGGTACACGGCAGTGGACCTTTTCCAACTTCGATCGACTTTCTTCAGTCGCATTCTCGTACCTTACTGACCCTTTCTCAAGCACAGGCTGTCCATGGCAGAGAGAGACGTTGGTAAGTATAACAGACACCACGCTACTGCAAACGAGATGCGTACCAATTGGGATCCAAAGGCGAGATAGACGCTTGAGTAAATGTTCACAGTTCACTGTAGCAAGAATGTATGTCTGCATGTAAGTGGTGAGCTTGTTGTAGCTAAGCATTAAAGTGATTGCCTTTTCCTCATCTTTAGGCTAGATGCTTTGGTAGTGCGTAACAAGAATGTCCTGGATCTTCAAGGTGCTAGTGCTCTTTCCTGTGGCATTGACATGGTCAGTGTGAGGGGTAAGAGTCATCATATGCTGCTCAACCATTCTCAGAGCTCTTTCTGCAATTAGCCCTCAGTCAATATTCTAGATGCTGGACAGACTGGGGGCAGTGACAGTAGCATCTATTGTGAATTTTGAAGCTATTTTGACTTTGAGATTGGGAGGTGGCCATGCCACATCATCAGGACCTCTAATAAAAGTCATGATGAGAATTTGGTTCTTGGTATTGGTTCACGTCCACTGAACTAAACCAGTGCGACCAAATTCTCACCTAGTCCCATTTTGTTTTCTTCCCATTTCTTCCTTCATCTGTTGCTCATGGTGCGATGATATATACCAGGGGAAGAGGCGAACAAGACCCTCGAATTGCCAGCCGTGCAACTGCCGTGCGCTTACGATTACCCTCCGACTCCAGAAGTCCAGTGGCACCGGGGAATGGCGAGATTGTAATATTGTCCATCACACCAAGGCCGCGTCCCTTGATGACACTGCGGGGGACACGAATCGAACCAGACGTCAAAAAATATCCATCGATAAGGCGGATGATCTGAAGAGATTTAGGTTACAACACCATCTCAATTCGGCCATGAGAACGGGGGTGTCGAACATAGAAAAAATCATCACGTGTGGAGAAACAGTGGGACTATCGCAAAAGAAGCAAACGAACGACACGACAGGGATAAAACTGGACGCATCAGAAGATTATTTCCATACTTCCTGCCCCCAGCGCTACTCTCTTGTAGACACCTATTATTATATATCAGCTTCAGAACAACGGAAAACAGTCAGCCCTCATTCCTCCGTCTCGCTTCAACGGTTCGTCCCTTCATTCCCTCGTCGTTTCAACCGTCTGAGCTTTGACTGACCAAGCACGATATTCTAGACACTCAGGCTGCCTGTTCTGCTTACAACCTTTAACAATCTAAACACAATGGTGGATGATTGGGTGCTTGATTGCCCGCAGAGTCAAAAGGACCCCTCCACGTAAGTTGATATTATAATGAGCCTGTTTTCTTGGGGCGCTGATAGTTTTATTGTTTTGTATGTAATGACAGTTATACCCCGTCCTGTTCCATGGCAAAGTCTTTCGACATGCAGCCACTTTCGTGTTGTCCTCCACGGCATGCTCTCAAAGCGAGATTGGAGACGGGGGCGCGGGCGCAGTGGCACCCACTTGCTATTCACGCCGGGCATCCAAGCACCTCATCTGGCTATTATCGCAGCCATTCCCCCGCTGATGGCTACGCTCTCGAGGCGGAGGTGGCCCCAGTTGATGCCACCCTTCGTCCAGTGGTCAGTTGGGATGTGGACATGGCTCCAGCATCATCGCGAACGCGCTCAGGATTGGGCTGGAAGGGTACGACACCTTCACCATCCCCTACAGCCAGTGGTAAGAAGAAGGGGGCCGACGAAGCATTCAAGCAACTGATGAAGGAAGAAAAAAACCGCAAACGGTTGGAAGAGCGTAGAGCGAAACATAGGCAGGACCCTTGGGTGCTCGAATTCGAGGATGATCGTGTGTTGTGCAGAGGTTGCCGTGAATGGAAGAAGACGGACAGGCGAAGAGGTTGTTACGCAACATTATGGAATAGGCACAAGGAACGTTGTGATGTGATCAGGATGCACACGGGTATGGGAGGTTTGAATTAATTCCAAGCAATTCACAGCTTCCAAATTGCTCTCAAGTACGCTTTCCTCCTGTTTTTGTGTTTTGTGTTTTGTTTCATTGTTTCTAGTTATAGTTCTTCTCCTATGTTTTGTATTTTTTTTTTCTTCATTAAAGTCGATTAAGATGTTTTATTACTGGAATTGGTACGACGGGCTCTGTTCCTAGCAGAAAACATTCAAAGTGAGATTAGTAGGCTGTCCATGAGCAAGATATAGATGGTTGGGTGTGCCGGACGTGCTCTGCTCCCCGATGGGCAAGTACGCACTTTGTAGGTTTTTCCCGTTCATAACTCCAATTGATTATCTCGTCATTGAGCTGATGTAACTCTAATTCTTTGCACGTTTTCCAGCGGATCGACAAATATAGCGTCGTATATGCTCTACTATCATTGGCAACGGAATGCAAACGTGACCAGTAATGCAAACTCATTTTTTTTCAAACCATTCCCTACACATAATTAAAAGTTTTAAGCACGGAATATTGTCTTTAGTATGCTACGGTATAGAATATATAATAATAATAGAGAATCTCCAAGTGGTGGTCTCTACCAGAGGTCCAATAAGTAGGGTACTCTGCAAATTTGACATCACTATGTGCACACCTCTTCTAAAACGTAACCAAAAAAATTGGGATTTTTTTTATATGTTCATCTTACATGAAAGAAGCTAAATCCCAAGTTTCAGAGTGATAAACGTTGTAGATGTTGAGTTATCTCAAAGGACATTTGCAGCGTGACAAAAGGTTGTGCCATGACTTGCCTAATTTGAATCTCCGCTCAAAGACACGCACAACGCGTCTCAACCCTCGCGACGCGCCGTTTACTGAACTCATTAACTAGACATGCACAACGTGCGTCTCACCCTCGGGACGCGCCGTTTACTGAACTCATTAACTATTGATGTATCGTATATACTAAATTATTTAAATCCACAGATGCCTACTAGCCTAGTTGTCTCCTGTTAAGTATGCCCTCCAGGCGTTGCGGTGCTGGTCATGATCAAGACGAGGAACATTTTCTTAGGCTGGGATGCAAGATTCTACAAGAGCAGGCTCTCAATGAGCCTAGAGTCAATTACCGGGCAGCTTGTCAAGCAGTTCGGCAGCGTACTGGCTACATTATATCTTACTACACACTTCGACGGCGGTATCTAGGAATTACCCGTTCCCGCAAGGATGCTCACGAGTCACAGCAGCTTCTTACGCATGCCCAGGAGAAAGTTTTAGTTGATTGGATTACCTACTACTCCAATACCGGTCACCCTATCGGCAAGAAAACTATCTTCAGAAAGGTTGCTGATATCACTGGGAAGGTACCATGTCCTCGATGGATACCCCATTTTCTTGGACGTCACCCAGATATTGTTTTAGGGCGCCCTTCTGGTCTGGACCCTCGCCGCGCTCAAGCATTCAACAAGCCTGTTGTTTCACGTCATTTTGATCTCCTGGCAGAAATCATTGCCAAGCATGATATCCCTATTGAAAATATCTACAATATGGACGAGAAGGGCTGTCAGCTGGGTGGTGGTAGAAAACAAGATTGTTACAGGTACTTTGTTTGTCGGACAAGACGTCCCAAGTTCAAGAAGCGCAGTGCAAATCTTGACCTTATCACAATCATTGAATGTGTTTCAGCAGATGGGGAAGCTCTACTGCCTGGGTTTGTCTTTTCAGGAAAAGAATTTAGCCCGGAGTGGTTTGAAGTTGATCCCTCAATCTGGTGAGCACTTTGTTGACTGATTGGCCAACAGGCAATACTCATTGTATATTCAGTGTCTGTATGTCTCCAAATGGGTGGACAGACGACTTCCTTTGTGTAGAATGGTTTTCAAAATCATTTATCACACAGGCTTCTGCGCGAAACAAGTCAGGAAAAGCCATTCTACTGATCTATGATGGTCATGGATCTCATGAGACTGTCCGCATGGTGGAGCTTGCTCGAGGCTATCATGTCATCCTATTTTGTCTTCCTCCTCACACCACACACATGCTTCAACCTCTTGACGTTGGAGTATTTGGACCTTTTCAACGGGCCTGGATTACACGCTGTAACACTATTGTGGAAGATACAGACAGCGAGATGATGCGTGAAGATTTTGTTAAAGAATACATGTGCGTACGAAAGGAGACTTTCAAGCCCGACACCATCAAGAAGGCCTGGAAGAACACAGGAAACTATCCTGTTGACCGTAACGTTTTTGTTGATGAAGATTATGCTCCTAGTGTCCCCACCTCTACCACTGCAACGCACATTCCCCCTTCCTTTCCTCTTGCCAGCTGCCGTAGTTGTCGTCAAGAAGAGGCTGATGACTTAGGTTCAGAAACCGATAACAGAAACTCAGATGATTCTGATAAGGGCTCAGACTCGGATCATTCAGAGAGCGAGAATGAACAAGACGAACCTCATTCACAAACTTCAAAGGAACTGCCATCTCCGACCACAACTCCAGTGCCAAACCCCTCAACTCAGACCAATTCCGAATCAGTACCCTGTAGTACTTCATCTACTTCTCTCCAGAACGGTATCCCTCCAACACTGTTCTACGCCCAACTCTCACACCATCGCCGCAATAACTTGAAGAGGGCTAACTTGGAGAATCACATTGGGGCTCTGGAAGAAGCCAATATTCACCTGCGCACTGAGAACGAGGGCCTCAAGGCACATTGCGCACTGGCAGGGAGCGAGATTAGCGATCTGAAAAGAAAAGCAAATCTTCGATCAAACAGAGCATCAAAGCGGCAGAAACTGAACGTGGATGCCAGGTGCCTTACATCTGAGGAAGGTCTACAAATGTGTCGGGAGCAAGAGGCCGCACGCGAAGAACGAGAGCGCGAGAAGCATGAAAAGGAGGAGCGCCGAAAGACCAAGGAAGCCGAGAGACAACGCCAACGCGCCGAACGCAACCCAAGTCATCAATTTGTAGGTGCACTGTCAATAAAGTTGAAAGCTGATCTGCAGGACATTTTACATTCGCTGGGGCTTTCAATCGATGGGCAAAAGAAGGACTTACAAGAACGGATTGAGAGCCATTTTGACAAGTTTCCCATGCTACGCAACGATCTACGTTACGAGGGCTTGTTCAACCGATCGCGTCGCCGCCAAGACGCTGGCAATCCTGCCAGTGGCAGTGGTACAGCTGTCATATCACAGGGTGTTATGCCGCCGCCACAACTGCCATATTCTACCATGTACTCACCATATTATCAACCAGTCCCGTTGCCTGTTCCAACCCATATCCCATCCCAATCAGCCTCGTCGTATCCGAGTACAGAGGTGCAGCCCTCAGCTTTAGTTAGTAGTAGTAATAGACCACTTCATAATTTTGACATTAATCTACCATAATTTTTATAACTATATCACTTATTTAGCAAATTTACTTTTTATAATGTATTGGTGTTGCTTACCGTGGTGTCGAACGTTGAACAACGTCCAATGTTTACGAGCCCCATCATGCAGTCTCTGGACGACGTGATTATCATGCCGGGCGGAGTGCACAACGGCAGTGTGACTGATGGTGACAAAAGTTTGCACTTCCTTGCATTTCAGCGGTTTGTCCACCGGCTTTGTGCCGACAGTCGAACGAGGGCATATCACATCAAACCGCTTCGTAGATAGTTAGAAAACATATTTTCCAACCTATATATAAAATCTGAAGCCAAACGGATAAGAGGTCATAGAACCCGGCGGGTTTTGCAAAAAAGTTTGCATTACTATGCCGCTGATAGTACTCGTGCCCATAAAAAGTAACCGCGCTTATGTAAGACGCGCGCAACGCACATTTACGACGTAGACATATATTATGCCTGATACTTTCCAACCACCTCATATCAAACCACCAGATGGTTGTATGTAAAACATCTAGACGTCAATATCCATCCTCTGTGAAGGACATGTTTATTGGGGCTGTTTTGAGCGGTCAAACCGTTGCAAAAGCTGCAAGACAACATGGCATCTGTTACACAACAGCACGCAACATTTTTTCCAAGTACAAAAACACTGGATCTACTGAAAATCTTCCTCGCTCTGGTCGTCCTCCAAAGGTTAATGACCGAACTAAGCGCCTAATAACAAAAATGGCCAAGAA
>JASFDB010000070.1:0-14759 GCA_036937035.1 Cystodermella granulosa | reverse complement strand
TACATAAGCCATCAATCAGGAATTCCTTTGTCACACATATCATGTAGTGACTTTGCCACTACATTTAAACCATTCTATATCAGTAGTGTCTTCATCACTACTTTTAACAGCTGCTGACGCTGATGAAGAGGGTCTGTGGGACGAAGATCGCCTCAATGGATCCTCTCCAGATCCGGACATAAGATAGTGTGAGAGGTAGGCTCTCAGTGGAAACCGGCCTGACCGAGATCAGGCCACAGATGGTAGCTGTGAAGGACAATGAGGACGACAAGCAGGTGTTTGCAGCTGTATCTGATGGTGGTAACCGGAAAAGGAAGATGCAATATCACCCTTCTCCGTGACCTCGGTATGCGGGGCAGAGGGGAAAGTGACTTGATGAAAGAAAAGCTAAAATACATAGCTAAGATAGCATAGTTTCAACTTACCATCTTTGTAAACGTGAGGTCTTCCAACAACTGCCCATGTGTTGTTGATGAGCTGCTGGCCGAATTCTTTGGCCTATTTGTACGTCTTGCCTTTAGAAGGATCGCATTGGTCAATATGGTACTGCATGTATTGCAGGGTGACCTCATCAGCACGATTCATAAGAGCAATGCAGCGAGCGGTGATTTCACCATCAACAGTTGTAAGACGACCAAAGATGATATCGTAGAACATAAGGAGCGCATCTTGACGGACCCAATTCCACGAGGAATCAAAGTGATGTGCCTTTAGTGGATCAAAGCGAGGCTGGATTCCCTCAATGTAGGCATCGCTGTGTTTCTTTGTGATAGAGTCCAAGAACGCCTTTGGAACAAAGACGCAGGCACCCTTTTGGAAGCAATACTGCTGAAGACTTGAGCTTGCTGTATTCAGCCTTGGCCTGGTTCAACTGGTTTGTTCGCTCTTCTAGTTCAGCTGGAACCTGTTCATTCTTTTTTGCTGCACTTATCAATGACAGTGGACTCAATAACAATCATAGACTTACCGTAACAACTCTTCAGAAGTTGATTTGGTTCAGTAAATTCATCAGCCATATCAAGCCAAGCTGTATATGCGTCCTTGTAGTATTGAAAAGCAAGGCCGTTGTGGTCGTGAGGATCATGGGGATGCTTGGTAATTCTATGCGCGGGCTGTTACCCCAGCAGAAGCGCTTACTTTACAGGTCGTGTGTGGTGCCTATCGCCACATACGGCTATCGACTTTGGTTTTTCAGAGGCGTGCGCAATGTCGGTGCTCTGAAACTACTCACATCTATGCAGCGCAAAGCTGCTTTATGGATCACAGGTGCCTTTCGCACCTCTCCCACTGGGGGGGTTGAGTCCTTGGCTGGACTTGTCCCTTTCCCTCTTATGCTCAGGAAACTTGCAACACGCTTGTCGTTGCGCGTCCACTCCCTCTCTCCCACACATCCAGTGAGATCCCTCCTGGAGGTTGGTTTCTCTGGGACTGCTTACCCGCATCCCACGTCTATCTCCCTTATGACCTACCGCATGCGCGGTAGTGTCAAAGGGTCTATTGTCGACATAAATGAAGACATGAATTCCCTGACAGAGAAGCTGGTGGCGTTCCCACCAGAGGCTCGGCCAGGCTACCGCATTGCAGACCAATTCTCTGCATTGATCAACTTCGACGACTGGAAACCCACCGAGGACAACGGAGTGGGCGCCCGGAAGTCTTACCTAAATCAAATGGTGCGCAATCTGCGCACTGATCCACTTACTATTTACTGTGGCACAGACGCGAGTCTCCCCACAGACCGTAGCAAGCAGGCCGTTTCGGCGGTCTGCATCTATCAGCTTGACCAGCGAGTCCACCAGGGACATTGGGCGGCAGGCAGAGTTCTCGCTCCGGACGCGGAACTCTACGCTATTAGGGCAGCAATCGTCAAGGCTATCAGCCTTGATGAGGGCTGCACTAGTATTACCATCTTCACAGACTCAATGAGCTCGGCGCATCGCAGTCTGGATGCTTCCGTCCACAGCGGGCAGGCTCACTCCCTGGCCGTTTGTAGGGCATTACAGGATTGGTTGGGGGGCGGCGGGCGCCGTCTCTCCTTTGTTTACGTCCCCTCCAAGGCGGAGTGGGGCATACACCATGAAGCGCACGTCCTCACAACGTCGCTTCCTATCCCTGCTGGGCGCAAGCCCGCTACATCGATGGACTCCGTGCGCGCTGATGCGGCGCGCAGGTGTCACGACTCCTGGATCTCCTGGGTAGGCCGGGGATCCAGCTACATGGGCTCGCAGTTCCTGCAGCTCAAAGCCCTCGGCGGGGGGCATGTCAAGCCTCAGGCTGCCAATGGCGGCGGCCTCTGGCTCTCACTGTTTGGTTCGTCTGTGTCACTCATGGCACGAGCCACTCGCTGCATCACTGGGCACCCGCCCATTGGGCAATATTACTCGCGATTCAACATCGACGAGGAAATCCAGTGCCAATGCGGCTATGCCGTTGAATCGCGCACTCATCTGCTTGGTGGCTGTCGCTTGCGACGCCACCCGCGTGTCGGTTTCCCTGAGTACTCGGGAGAATTGTACACATACCTGGAGGACAACGCATGGACGTTTGCCTTCTCCCGCCCCCGCAACGGGGTGGGATAACTGCGTCGGGCCCGTGTCCTGTGCGGCAGGATAGCGTCTACCAGTTCATCTCTGGACTTACTGGTTCACCATCCCTGCGGCGGGACCAGTGCCCATAACGCTATCTTGGTTCCTATCACTGGGAACTGTTGTCTGCCGCCCGTCCCTGTGGGGGGCGGCGTATCTTCACCTTCGGTGCTGGAAACCCACCAGCACTGTTCGGGTCTTGGTATAAGATGTGCACCGCGTATGATTTGATTGAGATGCACCACTTGAGCTCGAGAATATTGTCCTCGAAACGCACGTCAAAGTAACCACATTCCAGTGTCTTTGTCTGGGCCAGAGCCTTGGATTTCATATTCGTGGACTAATGCGCAACGATAAATGATGTTGTTATGTTCAAATGAGAAGAATAGGCGGACTTGGCCTACTGAGAGACTCAGCATTCCCAGGCCGTCGTTGTCCGACTCTGTATTATCTGAGTCAACCTCGGAGTGTTGAAGATCCTTCCAAAAGACTGTGTCGTAGTGAGCATGTCCCCCTCGCCATCTTTCCACAGCACAAATACGCTCTCGTCAAAACCCTCGCACGCCTGATAAATCACTTGGCACGTAGAATGTTGCTATTGCTAATGGATAAACCGTGATGGGTCCGTCAAAGTCACCAGAAGATGGTGAGCCTTGTCCTTCCAGGAAATCGCTAATTAATAAAGCAAGATCTGGCTGATCTATATCCTCAGCTAAATTGGAAACATTTACATTTTGCTCTTCCAGGTAAAGTAAGTGAAGCTCAATAAAATAGCAATTCTGCTCACTAGTTATTGTAGCTGCTAGCTTCACCAATCCCGAACTAATGAGGTCATCAGCAACATCATCTAAGTTGTCATCCTCAGGTCCGACATCAGAATGATTGTTGCCATTGTTGGGTTGATCACTAGCCCCCTTATCCATTGTCCTGCGCGTCTGGAATTTCTGGGAAAGGTTCTCGTCAAGCATTCCACGGTGCTGAAAATCTACTCTCGCAGCCACAAGCTTGTCAAGGCGTTGGTTGGTGAGTACCATCTGATCTATAGCATTAAACCGGTTTGATTGGCGCCAAGGTTCCTTGACCGCTTTGATATGCTTGGACTCTGTGATTGAAGAACAAAGTCCGTTGGGAGCGCCAAAACTACGGATCATTTTGGGATAGTGTATCAATGCGTTGTAGAGGGTCCTACAGTCCTGCGATAGGAAATCGCACTTGCAGCGAACACTCTCGACGCTACAACACTCGCATTCAGACTTAGACACATACATGATCACTCCCAATCGACTTCGACTGCACTAGCCGAATTCGGACCAACAATTTCCTTTCTCGATCGCACCAAACTCGGACATCACAAATCCGCAGACATCAATTCATGTGACTACAATGCGACGCGTACACATCACCATACACATCACACACGCATTCGCACACTGGCATATTTGAGTTTGCATCAATTATCGCACTAAAAAGGAAACTCAGATTGGACATCAAGCAATATGTTATATTTCATCAAATGCCACATTCTATTGTCCATTGCTGAGGCATGCCACTCACTGTTCATGCCACTAAAGCCACAGGAAAGCATCTCCGACACCTTGTTTGACTTATTTAGAATATTAGGCCACAGCAGTATATAAACACTTGTATTTCATCTTTAAAATACATCTTACTTTTCCCCCAAGTTAGAACTTTGTATCTAAGAGTCGGAATCATTCAACTTACATCTATAACTCACAATCAAACTCTTTCCTATCGGTCTCTTACTCTTTATCACTCTCGCAATTTGTTTATTGTCTAAACGCGTTATTCCCAATTTGCACTTAGCAGTAATCGCTCGCAACTCTCTTATCTCAATTGGAACTTAGGTAACAAGGTTCTATAAATAAACTTAACACTATCCCTACAGATTTATTGCAGACGCAAAACGCTGCACACCCTATTTGAGTTTCCGCACTCAACTCGCACTTATCATCTTTAGCGTGTTGGTGTGGAGGATCTGCGTTTGCCTTTTGAACCCCGGTCGTCACGAATATTTTACAATAATGATGAAAGTGTTCCAGTGCACCCTCTATTTGCTTTATGGTTTCCGCATTATGTATCTCTCTTTGTGCAAGATAACAGAACTCGATGAGGGCTCGGATGGCACGAACCATGTCTCGAGGAACATGTTTTTCAATTGCAGGTATTTAAAATACACCTGCAAAATGGTAGTTGCTGAGAATCAGAGAGAATTTTATCAAGTTTATGTACCTTCATCAGGGCTTTTGAGTCGTCTCCGGTCCATTGCTTGAAGCCACAGCCCTGTGAAAAGCGTCAAAGGCCAGAGAAAGCGGGGACCAGCGCGAGTCTACCCTCAAGTATAAATTGAAGTCTCCACACAGAAATATATTCATACCGTCGATCTATATCATCCATAACTTTTTTTGCTTTTCTCTTCCCATGCTTCAATTGTAGGTATTCTCCGACCCATGTAACAAGGTGATCTTTAAACATTCCTTTGATTAATTGATGTAATAGATCAGGAGTTATCAGCTCATGAATATTGGCACGCGGAAAGTTGTCTGTGAAGGGCTAGTTTGTAGATTAGATGGATATGGTGTGCATCAATGATAGAAACATACCACGACATCACCTACTAGTCCGTATTCCTCCCACAACTCTACAAGTTCCAATCCTTTGACCAAAACTGCAGTATGTTCTTGACTTCGTGGTCGACTCGACTGAATTGGATCATCCAAATTATTTGATGGAGCTATACATCTGTAATAGTGAGCAAACTTTATTATTAAGTAGATAATGAATACATACTTGGGACACCATCCCTGAACAGTGCAAGCCAAGAGGCATTGCTCAGGATAGTCACCTATGTATGGACCGAGCCCATAGATGACACGTCGAAAGTGACCATCTCCACAACGAACGACTTCTGGTGTCGTCATCCCTGGTTTGAGACTCTGCAGCATGAATGATAAGGAGGTGTGGAAGAGTTGTCGGCAAAACTTGCAAAAGTGTGGGTCGTCGTTGTACTGCTGGTCAGCTACAGAGAAAATGAAAATGAGTAAAAATAAGATGAAGTTTAAACAACTCACTTTTTGGTATTGCTAAGAATCCCAGAAGAACGACCCCATTCCGATGCGCACGGCGAACATTGTTGTGGATATTACCAATTGACAAGTACACTGGATAGTACTCGTTGTTGCCTGTTCCAATAGAGACAGTTGTCTTATCACTTCCTAGGATGAGCGGTACGAACATCGAGCCATGAGTTTCTTTGTCTTTGCTAATGATATTCTAGTTCCATTGTCAGTCATTGGAGAATGTGTAGACTGAACAAGAATCACTTACCGCTTGCTTCCAGGCCCAGTCCCCGGACATAACATTTTGAAACCAATGGATATGCCTTCCAGCGGCATTTATTTTGTACTCTTGATACGGACAGTAATTGAACTCCTTTGCAAAGTCAGGGTTAGAGATTATATTTTTGACGAGGGCGCGCGGATCACGGAAGCAGACCCCATAGTCCGCTTCCATCCAAGAAGGTATCAGCCCATCTGGCGCCTGTCCTTGGTAGCTCATTGAAAAGGACTTCCAAGGAATGGACCCAAGCTTGGTGGCGTCGATTGTTTTGTACAGATTGTTATGGCTGGCAAAAGGGCCATCTTCATCATAACAAGCTCGGTCAGCGGCCCAGAGACAAAGTAGAGTGTTGATGTCTGCACCCGACATTTGATTTTGTCGATACAAGAAGTCTGCTAGTTTGAATTCAAGTTGGTTTCGGTATGGTGACCAGTCATTGGCTGATTTTGTTAACATAGGAGGGGGAGGGGTTCCTGATGATAAAGGCAAACCATTTGGATTGCAGATTGCACCTAACATAGACAAGTTAACTTGTTATCCTCATTAGAATAACGGAATTAGATAGTTACCAGATAATGTCGGGTGGTAATGCCAAACTATATTAGAAGGCAAATATTTGCGCTCGACGTGATCCCACTCAGCGGGATAGCAATGAAGTTCGTCAAAGACTTGACCCAAGTCCTCGAGGGCCGAGACATCGGTGACGCTACAAGGGGTCAGTGAATTGCGCTCTGGAGTGTGCGCATCTTCCATGTTGGCGTCATAGCCATTGATATTGGTGTCATCCATGTTGGCATCGTACCCACCAATCTCACTGTTGTACCTCTCGACGTCCTGCATGTTATTATCATACTCCATGTTGGTATATTCAGTCTCAAAGGTATGTCGATTGTCTTCATGCATCTCTAAGTTCTCATAGCCGTTGTATTCAGATCAATGGTTAATCCTGGTTATTTGGTATATTAGTCAGAGTGATCATTATAAATATCTGGACTTACGAGCTGGGAGAATACGTGACGGATGATGGAGAATGAGATTCACGCATCTCCAATCTCTCATATCCATTGTGTTGAGATTGCTGATCAATCCTAGATACTTTAATAAATACTTAGAATGAAGATGATAGATATCTGAACTTACAAGCCAGGAGAATATGTAGCGGATGACGCTACGGGAGAACGAGGAAGAGGATGGGCTCCAGTCCAACATAAATCACAAGTTAATGCATCTTGAGGTCGATACTTGCAATTACGAATATGATTTGTGTAGCCAGACACGTTCTGTAAATACCAAGGACACCCTGTGTAAGGGCATTTTTTAAATTGCTCAGCGGACAGTCCTGACATGTAGACTTGTCAGTACAATGTGATGTGTTGGGACTTAAAATAAATTTGATGTGACAGACTCAGGATGATGTGACCGCCAAAAGTTGACACGTCTAAGTCCCTCAAGTTTCTCAAGCGTCCTCCCAATGGTTGAAACTCGGGCAAAGAACAAGCAGGCAAGGCCTGCCTTGCCTGACATATTGGGAGCAAGGATACAGAAAGAGCTTACCGGGAAAACCAAGAAGCAGGCCGTCAAGGATGCGAAGGCCGTCAAGGACGCGAAGCGGAGTGTTGCCCTTCAGAGTATAGCCGTCATTGAGAAGGCGACGATGGAGCAATACACCAACAATGAAACACCCTACCCTCCCCCAAAGTCTCGACAATCAAGACGCTTGTACAAGCGCGGTCAATGATCACCATCGCGTCATGAACAAGTCGACTTACCTTCGGAGCCCGCAACCGAATTCCCATACAACTCTCCATCAAAGAAAGATGTTCTCGACACTTCGGAATCCGAATTAACTGAACTGGAAGAGACCGTCAAGAAGAAGCGTCCAGAGAAGCCACGTGTTCACAATGAGATCAATAAGATCATTGTTGATCAAGAGGATGCGATGAATGTCAATTCGGAAAACGAAGAGGTTGAGGACAATGAAAACTCAAAGGGCCTATTGAAAAGACTGCGCGCTGCTAATGATTCAGTAAGTTTATTGAGTTTTAAAATAAATTCAAAAGCTCACCTGTCAATAGGATAACGATGACAATGCTTCCTGGAAGCAATCCCGACAAGCAGAGTTGAGGTTAAGGCAGCAAAATCAACTGGAAGAGTTGGAAATGGATGCCATGGCCCTCAGAGGGGGCGAGAGAGAATCAATTGTTGTTCCTGATGATGAGATAGACGTGCTATCTGTGAGTGAAAACAGTTTTGATTAATTAGTTTACTTACCTATTTTGCCAGGACGATGTTGCAAATCTCGGGATCCAGGACAAGCAGGAGGATGAGGAAGAGGTGGTGGTGGAGGTAAGTTCCAAGAAGCGAGCACAGAAGGCCATCAGGATCAATATGAAGTCCCATCAGAATGATGTGAGTTTAAATTGACTTACGTTGTTATGAAGCTAATTCAATCATATTTGAGGTTGACGCCTTGTACATCAAAGATAATTGCAGAAATCGTCAGCGGGATGAACAGTGAGCATACTTACTTTTCACTCAATATTGTATCTAATTGCATCATCCAGCACGCAGTCTTATAGGGGGGGGTCTTCACACAAGGCCAATCATGATAACAATATCATGGATAACTCCAAACAACGTGGACGACGTGAGGTTCGGATCAATAAGGAAACTCTAAGGTTGGTTTCTCACACTACATAATGTTCACTCTTGACCAAACAACACTCTTTTTCCTGTCCCTCAGCACATCGGATGACAACGATACGAAGTCAATCGGTAACTGGATCCAGGATGTCAAGTCAAAGCGCATCAAACCCAAAATGCTCGCGCTGCTTCTTGGTCTGCCCTTCAATCTACAAATAACAGTGTTCCCACTCTGGTGACTTCAAAATCGTCGTTTCGCTCCCAGGTTTCGGAAGCTATCTCCAAACGTTCCGCTCTCACAAATAATGTTCAGGTTAAAATTAATGATGGGGGTGGACTCTCTGACTTTGATGAAACGCAAGGTGGAGAGCTTGAGTACGCACGCAATTTGCCCCCAAAAGGGAAGATGTGTCTTGATAGTTCAGTAAGTCCTACCTCATACTTTTTTTTATTCATCTACCTGACATCTGTTACAGGCACTTATCAAGGTTGAGTTGCAAGGGCTGACTATCAAAAAGGCCTCTCGTAAGAAGGTGATGAACAAAGCACTTCCTGCTGAAGTGCATACCAAAAAATTATGGCGACAAGACGTGATCTCGACACTTTTTCGTTGGGCTGCCTGTCAGCAGAACCCCTGGCATTTTGAAGACAAAGTTCTTGTCAAAGCCCTCAGAACAATCAGCAAAGAGCTTTATGGTGCTTCTGTCAATATTTTTGCAAATGGTGTCAAGGACGCCGTGGACTTGGTATTTTTTCTTTTCGTAAATTGTTATACAGTGTCATTGAACCTTACAGGCTAATCAACAATTGCGGGATGGGTGGCAAAATCCCATGGGTTCTGCTGCCATTGCCATCTTGCATGCCTACTTCAACACCATAGAGGAGTTCAGGGAATCTAATGAGGCTTGTCAGAAGTATGCCTCTGACCAACGGTACAGATCCAGGTTTGCTTTCTTGTTGGCAAAAGGTGACAATCCCCGGGTGAGACATCTGAATACTTCTCCTAGACTCATTTGCTAACAATAACCTTACAGAAGTGGCATGGTTTATTCCATGGAACGCTCGTCATCCAGGTGTTTGCTCAGCATTTGGTTTTGGTGAAGGGATCCACGTGGATCTGGGGCCTTGAGTCTACTTGTATTGATCGCCTCCCTTGTGCTGCAATTGCAATGGCTGCAGCAGCGGTAAGTAATAAATATATGTTACCTTCTACAATACACTGATATATTTGTTGGTTCTAGGCTGAACGTGCCCTCCTGTTGTGGGGGACGGGCACGCTCACAATCAAGATTATGCATGACGCCCGAGCTGAAGGGAAGAGAGGGGTCAAACTTCCACCCAAACTCAACGTGAAGACTGAAGTGATGTCCTCCCAATCAATGAATTTCTCTGGATTGGCATGGTCCCAAGCGACAGCACAATACCTTGTGTCTGTCAATAAATTATCCGTTGAGAATATAGAGGCCATTGTCGAGAAGGCACGGCAATCTAGCAAGATATCACAACGGGAAGGAATCAATACTACTGCATCCTCCCAGCAACTTTTGGAGCAACGCAACCTTTCGGAAGGATCTGAGCCGTCATCAGACGATGACGATGCTCACGTCAAGATTTTGGTGCATCCTCTCGTCCAGACGCTGATCCACGCTCTCGTCGTGATGTTGAATCCCGCTCTTGTTATGATGATTCCCGCTCTTGCCATGATGCTGTTCCACCCTCTCGTCATCATGATCATTTGCCTGCTCGTCATGATGCTGCTCAGCCCTCTCATCGTGCCAATCCACCCGGCGCTTGTCACGACACCGCAATGCCAGCTCGTGATTCCATTCAGCGTTCTTGTCGTGACTCTGTGGTGCCTGCCTGCTCTGTTGTTGCCTCGTCATCTCGTCACCTTGCTTCACCCCCTCCCCGCAAGACCTCCAAACAACCTCGTCGTGGTCAGCCTTCCGGTTCTCCTTGTCAACACTATTGCAGTATCACCCCTCCTGCAGAATGGGGGCATGACTATCAAGAAACCCGGCGCCACAAGGGGAAGTATTGCAAGTAAGATTCTGATTATCATTTTGTGCTCAAATTTTTTTACCATCCATATGTTCCACGGTAAAAGCTTCAACAGCTTTACCGTCTTGTAGACAGCATTGACTCAACTCAATGACTGTTTTTTTGTGCCAAAAAAAAAATATTTGCTTTTGAACTGATGCTCGCTGCTTAACGCAAAATTTATGTGCTTGATGAGTGCTTAACAGACCTTGATTAATGTGCTTAACAGACGCTTAAGGAAAAATTAGTACGTGCTTGAAATGAGTGCTTAACAGATGTTAATATGCTTGATTGATGTTTAACAGGTGCTTATCATAAATCTACATGCTTAATATGAGTGCTTGCCGATGTGCTTAACAGATGCTTAATGTGAATTTACGTGCTTAATATGAGTACTTAACAGATGTTAATATGATTGACCAACATTTAACAGATGCTTAACATAAATTTACATGCTTAATATGAGTGCTTGCCGATGTGCTTAACAGATGCTTAATGTGAATTTACGTGCTTAATATGAGTACTTAACAGATGTTAATATGCTTGACCAACATTTAACAGGTGCTTAACATAAATTTACATGCTTAATATGAGTGCTTGCCGATGTGCTTAACAGACGCTTAATGTAAATTAATGTGCTTAATATGAGTGCTTAAAATGTCTTAGTGTAAATTTATGTCCTCGACAAGTCTTGTTGTTGGTTTATATGCTTAGTAACAGATGATTGGCTTGAACGTAAATTGATGTGCTTAACATGCTTGATTAATGTACTTAACAGATGCTTAACATCTATTTTATGCTTAACAGAAGCTTAACTTGAACATAACAGAGCTTTTTTGTATCAATAACCTTACTTATTTATAAGCTTAAACTGCTTGTCAACATCAGTACATGATGCTTAACACCACTTATATGTGCATAACATGATTTTATGAGATTAACACAAGTTATACATACTTGTTTTACCATTTATATTATATATTAGCTTATTATAAGTGCTTGGAAAGAGAACTTAAAAAGTTGGGATGGGCTTGGAATGGGCTTTGCAATTGGGCTTAATCATGCTTAAACTTGGTGTTAAGCCCTTTTCAAGGAAGGGACCCTTCTTAGCTGTGCTTAGCACAAAATGGGCTTGAAATGGGCTTAAAATTTTTTTAAGAACCAGTTAAGCACCATTTGGTTTTGCTGATGCTACAGACCAACGATTTTATAAACATTTTATTAAATTGGTTCAGCTTCTCAAACTTTGCCTCGAATTTGAAATAACAAACAAAGATATTGACAAACTTGAGATAGGCTTTCAGAACTGGGTGCAAGATTACGAAAGGTATATATTTTCTCCATGGCTTGAATTTTGTTAACCATCAGCTCAGACTATACTAACAACACAAACCTGAACAAGTTGCAAGTTGCCCAGTTACCGTTCACGCTTTTCTTCATATATTGCCATGCATCAGAGCTGTTGGACCTGTCTGGGATTATTGGGCATTCCCGATGGAACGCTACTGCGGTGAACTCTTACCTGCTATACAAAGCCGGCGTTACCCATATCTAAGCATCAATAGATATGTTACTTCACGAGCACACTTGACACAAATAAAGCTACTTTATAATGTGCAAGAACAACTATCTCTCACGTCTTGGAGTCATGAATTCTGCCTCCCATCTTGTAATTTTTTCTTATCTTTTTATTAAAGACCCTGATTAATACAAACAGATCTGTTATATGTCCTGACACTGCCAAAACAAACTCAAGTCCTCCCTTCTGCCACTTGGAAAACCCTTATAGCTACATTAGCAACCCGTTTCAATATTTCTGCAAAGGTCGCTCACAAACTCTTACCAAAAGACACTGAGTTCCTTCATTTTGGATGCGCTTGTTGACTTGAATGTGGTGATGCTATGCAGGCCCGTGATCTGGTTCCACTCGCAGCTGACCATTGGGATATGTCATTTGTTAGGGTATATAATATCTATATCAATTTTGATAAGTGTGTACTGACACTTCACTCTTTTAGTATCAGCTCCTATGTGATAAATTTGCACATAGGAGGTGTCAAACCCCTGAGTTCGAAAGGCAAGATTACTTCGAACAAATTTGCTGTATCTTTGTTGTTGACATACCTGCATTGCCTGAACATAACATTGAAGAAGATTCGTTCATTTACGCTTCTATCCGCCAAATTGTTGATTCGTCAACAGATAGCCATGGAATCACCCGCTACAAAAAAATCGGATCTGATGAAGTTGTTGGCCTGAATATGGTACAGTGTGTGATTGGGTGTATTCCCTTGGGCAACAAGTAGGCAATAATTGACCGAAGTGGATCACTAGCTCAGGTGGAATTTTCTTGACTCATTCATGCTCAGATAATTTGAATTCAATAATAGAAATGTTCACCATTACAAACAATGCAATTTGTTTGACTGTTTTTGAGTTCTGGTTCAATTTGACTTATTATTATGGTGGCCTTCCTTCAGATCTAACGCAAAACAATGTGGTGGAGGTTCAGAGTGACAGCTATACATTGTCTTGGATGTTGGTGCTTGTTTGTCAATCAAATTGTCACAGTACCCTCACCATTGTCACCGCGCGACTAATCAGCCTCCTCTACTAAATCTTCTGATGCCTTTCACAACTAATAACCTCTTTAATGCATTGCTAGGCACTTCAACAACGTATCGAGCATTGAAGGCTTTGGACACCAACCAAGAAATTGCCAATTTGCGCAAGAAACTCGATGAAAATTCGCGGCCAGATTGTAAGATGGTAGGCCTGTTTTTCTTCGCGCAAAGTCTAGTCGTTGACGGATTCTTGTAGCTGATTGTTATACTGGGGTGCAATTTTAAAGAAAACTTGACGGACGCGCTATTTATTTCAGTATCACAGGGTCAGTGGTACATTCTGGCCGTTGATTTCCAGTAGCAATTATGCCAAAATTCTCGGTGCATGTGGTGTCCTTGTTGCAGCTGCTGGCCTATTCTCTTTGGTAGTCCATCCTTTACGGTTCCAAAATCTTACTATCGAGGAGTTTAAGGTATGTTGTATTTAAATCAAACCACTCTTGGCATGCGCTAATGGGCATTTTCAGAGACAAGTGATCAGGAGCTCATTTACAACCTTCCTTTTTTCTCTTTCCGCTTGTTTCCCTTCGTTCTGTGCCTCTGCGAGCACTTTTTTCACAGCGACTTCCCTTGCCGTTGTTGCATACTCGAATTTGCCTAATTATTTTGCGACTCCCACAATCCTCTTTTTCAGTTACAACCTGATGCCGGTCATAGAGTGGTTATGGGACTGATGGACCTTGCTTTCCGACAAGGTGGGCAGAATCCGGAGGAAATTTACAGATCGGTTGGGTAATTAGTGTAGATCATGTATGTCCCGCTTTATAATAACATTTCTGCACATTTGCAGTTGGTTTTTCAGTGCAGTGAACGCTGATTTTGCTGCTCTTTAGGTCTGAAAACATCTGAGACTTGAATCACATCTATTACTGAAAATTAAGAGTTGGATTGTGCTGAATTTCAGATTCTAAGTTATGGATTTTAGGGTGGAAAATTTAACACATAAATCATACATATGTTAGCTGAAATTTCATCCTCTTAGAGGATGAATTTTTTATATCAAGCACCAGATTAATTTCAGTGACTAAATTATTGAAGTACATTGGCTGAATTTAATTAACAAATTCAGCTGTTCCATTTTCATAGGTTTAACGTATGAAAAAGTTTATTCAGCAAGTAAGTGTATTAAATTCAGGCCCCAGCGGTTTCACAGTGTATCTTCTAGCATCTACCGCAATGAACCTGCAAATGAGTGAATGGGATGCGGGGCATGGTGGGTATTCAAACTGTCCTTTTTTACCTCATGCCGTTGATGAGGTAGTTACTGTTTCAATAGTATAAATTGTCCTAGGATAGTTACAGTGGCTCAAAAAACTGTCCCAATGTTTGTTAATTTTTCATTGTTACTATTATAGCATGGGAAATACTTGAAATTATGACAACACATAGGGAGATAAATTGAAGTATAGCATGTTGGCTTTTAGAATCACTTAGGCTCATGAGATTTGAATAAGAAATGGTTACAATATGAATTATTTAATTAAATGACTCATTGGGACAGTTTTTTGAG
>JASFDB010000069.1:0-14778 GCA_036937035.1 Cystodermella granulosa | reverse complement strand
CTTGTTTCTGATGTCGCTCCAAACCCCCTTCCCATGTGGATAGTCCAACAACAAAGATGTAAGCTTGGTTAAGCTTAGTTGTAATATTATACTCAAGTCCTATCTCGAACTACACACAACCAATGTTATATTGGGTATGTAGTGCGATGACAAGAGTTTAGTCTGTTCTGACATTCATCAGGAAAGCAAATGGTAATTGATCAACCTAGATAATAATATATAATGTCAGAAATTAGCAACTTTAATATCATTAATATAGCCATGTAGATGAGTGAATATATTTATAGGTGGATATGGCGAACTGTGCCATGGCATGATTAAATTTGATCACTGGCTATAGTCACAGTAATTCACAAGTGACTTTTCTCCATCTTAATGTTGAATTCTATTTTTTTTTTAATTGTGACAATCTCTGACAGAATTCTATCAATAAAATTAATGATAATGAAGACAATAGAAAGAATAAATTTATAGAATAAGAAGTTTGGCCATTAAGAGATATAATATAATTATAGGTAAAGATAGTATATTCTGACATCAAACTATTCAATATATCTGATGATAATAATTGGATTGATGACGGTGCTTATCTGATCTATCATCTCTATACAGATCATATGTCTTAATATTACGAGACTTGAGATAATTTCTCTATCATCTCTATACAGATTATATGTCTTAATGTTACAATACTTGAGATAATTACTCTATCATCTCTATACAGATCATATGTCTTAATATTACGAGACTTGAGATAATTTCTCTATCATCTCTATACAGATCATATGTCTTAACATTACAATACTTGAGATAATTTTATGATATCTATTGAGTACTATTGAACATAGCAAATAGCGTTATGGATATTCTCCAAGTGACCAAACCATCATCATGATTCATAAATATATGTAAAACATTATATTTTAAAGGACGGTCCGACCAGCATCTGAAAGATACTGATTACTATACTAGTATCCACTACTGTAATGTATTACTACCATCCTTTGTACAAGTACAAGTCCAGCTCCTTCTCTGTCAGAACATTTTTTGAAACGAAGACAAACGAAAATTCCACCCTGACTTCCGAGTACCCAAAAGCGGGTCAATCACATCTTAATTAGGATGTATTTTGATTGCATCAATAGAATAAAATCCGACACTCACCGCATGAATAGTCGTAAGATCGGACTCCGAGTCGTTACTACTATTAGTACAGGTTACTAAACAAATGTACTCAATCAAGGTAAGTCTTGATATGATTGGAAATTCTTACCAAACGATTCAGAGTATGTGATTTCTATCAATGATATGGTACCGGCCCGCGGGACCTGTCACGGCAGTGACGGGTCGTAGTAGTAGTAATAAACGGGGACTTAGAGCGAGCCTGAGGGTAGTAGTAGAAAATGGTTGGGACTCATAGCTGGATTTATAGGTTTTGAGGCTGGCCCGTGCGCAAACTCTCAGCTCGTGACAGACTCTTTACCTCACTAGTAGTAGTAGCAGTGACGAGTCCGAGTCCTTCTAACTTGAAATACCTCCTCAACGTCCTTTGATCTGCTACAATCAAAGGACTACTGAAAAATGCTTGCCAATCACGAAAAACTATACCAAGATTTGGAAAATATGAGTTCAGGTGCGCAATTTTTGTAGTTTTAGTGGTACTTAATGTATAGACAGGGCTATCAAGACCCGGATATGCCTAAATTCTACTAGATAGCGGCGACAACAACCGCGGCCGTGGTGGATGAAGCTACACCTGCAATGGCAGCTCCCACACCCGCAGCTATGTTCGCTTTTGCCTCTGCGCACTTTTGCCAAATTCGTTCGAGTACACTGCCCTCCACTGGAGCATCAATGCATTCTGGAGAACAATTGGGAAAAATTTGTCTTGAAAAGAAAAGTAAATCAAATTTCCTACGGTACTGTTGTGAAAATGATTGACTTACCTATTCCACCATTTAAGAAGGTCTTGTACTCTCTCTTTTTCGTCGATGTCGTCTAGCGTTTCAAGGAGTGAAGTATAGAAATTTTCCGAATCGGTTACCTTGTCTGTCCTTGAAAAAGTTGAGGCCCTTGAGAGAGCGAATCGAACCTTGAAGAACGAGCGGCATCATGATCAATGCTAGTCTAATTGAAGGCATTTCAAGAGCAAGTTACCTGCGTAGCAATGTAGGAAAGAGATGCTGCGGTTACATTGTTCATCCCGTGTATCCTGGCATTCCCTGCCTTGGTTGCTTTGGTAACATCAGCATCAACAGAGCTAGGAGAGGTGAACACAAATTTGTAAGCCTATGGTGCAAAAGGATGTCAATATCGTCCAAATACAGCATTGTTCAAATAGTAGCCCATTACTATTTGACTTACTTGGACTAGTAATCGATTCTTGAGTAATCCTTTCCAGGGATCATCCGGGTCATACAAAAGATCAGGATACAAGACTTTCGGCCATTGGTCGCCTCTAACTTTCATTTCTCCAGAGCGGAGTTTGTTCTTTATACTGTAGGTTGAAAAAGTGACAGTGAGATAATGCATTGGAAAAATCTGCATCCGAACAATGGTTTAGAAGTGAACAGACTCACTTTGGATTTGACCAATCTAAACCCCCAGGACATAGAAGTGATCCTGTAATTTCATGATTAAACCCCGGCAGATCTTGTCTTTGCGACTTATGGGTGGCGTCAATTGTCCTCCGGGGAGCGGAACAATCCAGTCAACTATGGCGGTTTTTAATCCCTTGGTATCGTCGGCGCGCGATGCATTTGCTCCCTTTTGAAGCTGATATACACAATGTTCACCATTATGCTCGAACACGAGATAGGTATGGTACTAACAAGATCTGCTATCAACATCGTCTCCTCTGCAGATGCGCTTTCGAGCTTTGATTCAAGTTGCTGTGCCCGACAAAGTTTAAGCAGTTCTTGAAATACTTTGTACTCTTTTCATTCTCTGTTCAAGTTAAGTGTAAATTTCAATACTGATGATAACAATAATAGCTAAATTTACTTGTTGGTAAGGGACTCTAACGGAATCTTGTCGAACCATATTTCCAGGCCGTTTGTGAGCAGAGAACGGAAGTTGCAGAACGTAAATACGGTGCGACCAAAATGGCGCCCAACATGAGTGAAAGGATCGGATGCCATACTGTAAGTCCATTATCAATCAGCGACTGACGTTCAACTTGAAGCTTCAGACTTACTGTCGCTTCCTTGGACCAGACTGGAGGGCATCCTCTTGATTTGATCTTGGACATCTGCCAAGAGACATGTCTGCCTCAGACGACTGTTGAAACGTACTAAAAGTAGCAGCAGGTAATACAACTTAACTTCAAGCTCACCAGCTGGATTTATATGCTAGAGAGTCCAGCTGTGAGCAAACAAGGCCGCCATGGGAATCGGATCGGCCGCCGACTGGCGTCTGTTAGCGTATTTAGCACTCTATAGCTGAATTTGCTCTGTCCGAACCCAATGAATTGGTTGTTTCCCAAGCAGAAGATAAAATGGCCTACTATAATCCCATTTGGACACGAATATTACTATATATTGAAAGGTCAATACCTTTTAAAGACTAGAGCCAATTCGAGTGACGAGCCGTCTCCATGCTGAGCGCTGAGATGTCGGAAAAAGATTCCGCGACAAATCAGAAGAACAAAAATAGTAAATTATTGTTATTTGAGATGATATAAAAACCTACTATTTAAGTTGAATGTTGAACTCCACTTACGAGTCTGTTGCCTGACAGAATTTGAAAACCAACCCTCCTCTACTACTCTTAGCTTCAACCAAGAGTCTTTGGATATGTTCTTAGCACGTCGCCGTGAAGATGTCGGTGCAGATTACAATTCATTTGGATACGATCCATATGGGCACAAGGCATACATTTCCTCCATTTTTTATGGTCCAGGATGGGTACCAGATTGTCCGCCACAACAGTTTGTCGGCCGTCAAGAGCCACCTAGATTTGGACCGCCGGCTATATATCAGAAACCAGTGCTCCCCCCCGGGTTTATTCCTAATCCACCGCCAGATCTATATGGATTCGGAGGTCCCCCCTCCCCGCCTTATCTTCCTCCTCCTCCCACGCTTGAATTGGGATGGTGTCACGGCCTCATCTATAGTTCAAGGTTTTTGTTGGATGCTAAAGGTATAAATTGACTACTTAACTTTGTCAAACTGTGTTGATGATGAATCTCAACACAGAGAAAGAGTGTTGGCTTGGAGAACTTCAAGGTCCTAGAGACGACTCGGATCATGACTCCACGAATACGGATTGCGATGAGAATGACTCGGAATTAATGTCCTCTTCGGGGGCGGATTAGTCGCAATTGTCGAGCGCGCCATCCCCGATACCGGAACGTTTACCTACTACTAGTAGAATAGTCATCGTTTATTTAGTGCTGCGGTGATCACTGTTTAGAAATGGAGATACTTCATTAAATGATACGATACAATGATTAAAATAGGATCAAATCCACAGATAAGGTTAAATTCGATTTTGAATATCTCGGCCCAGTGGCACCAGGCGTTCAGTGTGAAAACATGGCCAAATCTGGGACGAGCTCGACTTTAAAGGTTAAATCATTGTGTGGGAGTGAAGACGTCAAAAATAACTAACCTGACAAGCACACTGATTACTAGTAACCGTTCTTGCCCTCAAAATTGACTTTCCACGCTCTCACTACTATTCATCTTCATTTAGTACTTGACCAAAAATCTTGAAACTTCAAACCATGAGCGATTTACAGCAGAATATCAAATCAATTCTCTCAAGCTCACCACAAATGAAGATGTCAGGACGGTAAGCCAATAGAACTTGAAGCCTCAAGGAATGTTCGCTCATTTGAATGACTTCCTACCAACCAGAGTCGTACTCGTTTATCCTCTGAAGTGGGTCTCGGATGCACCTGAGCCAAAGCTGGGATGCAGTGCATCAAATGTTGTTCGAGCGAAAACTTGTAGTGGGTGTAGGTCTAACGATATATGCTTGAAGGAGGAAGGCGGACGTTGTTAGTGGGGCGGTCACAGATATGTCATCGCTATCAACAGATAGATCAAGTAGCAAATACTAGTACCGATAGTGAAAGACATACATGGGTTAGTCAGAACCGTAGGATGAAGGCTGTTTCCTCTGCAACGTTTTCTGCTTTGGGACGCTCTAGTTCCTTGTTTAATCATGTCGCATACTACATTTCAGAGCTTTGCAGCATTGTTAGGATCAATAAAATTCAATTGAAATCACGCTCACTGGGTCATGGTAAGATCCACCCAATCTCGAGTCTCAATGTACTTACCGTTTTATTATCACATAAACCAAGAACGCTTCCTAGGGCCTCATCCTCTTTACAGTCGATGAGGTCTGGAAGGATGCCATCCGACTCGAGGTCCGAAGTTGGAGGGAGGGATGCAGTCTCCTGCTTGTCGATGTCGTTTGAAGTTTAGCCTGCCGTCAAGCTGCCAGGAAATCTGTTAAACGATATGGTATAATTGCTGTTTAACGTCTGATTCAAAATATGAATTTAATACCTTTCATGCCAATCCAATTGACATTCTGGCGATAAAGGTGATCCTTCTCCATCGTTCTTCCGAGTCCGAGTCAGGTTTTTGGTTACGCAGCTGTGGCCAGTAGCTCTCCAGGAGGCTCAGATTATCAATGGCAGAGCTTCAACAGTCAGAATTGTGACGCTTGTGAACATGTTTCTAAATTCGGGTGATCCGAGTCCGAGCCGATAAGTACCACAGTGGGCCGGGGAGTCGGACAACTCCGAGGAGTCGTTCAACGTCCAAGTCATCGATCTTAATGTTTGACGAGGTGGCAGTCTTGTAAGGCCTGCTCTGGTGTCGACGCAGGCAATTGTTTTGCCGCTGGTGCCTGCCAGATTTTTTTAAAATCAAATTCATGTCTATCAAAGGAGTAAATCTAATGTTTGAGTTTTATATGAATAGAGCTAACCAAACACTTTCTTTGTCGAGAAACTCGGACTCTCATTCAAGTTCAAGAACAAGATCAAAGATAAAAATCTATCTGAATTTGGAGTGTCCGACTCGGATGCATGCTAGCGATGGCTGTTTTAATTTTAAATATGGTCGTGATGCGTCCCAGCCGTGGGGCAGTGGTTGGTGATGAAGAGAGTGAAATTTTGATTCTGATTACAAAAACAACTTGAATGGTCTTCTTTAATCATAGCTAATAGTTGGATGTAAATCATTTAAATCTCCATACATCAGTTCCAGCTCCAACTTCAATTCCCAACTTTCATTGTCACCTGCGTCAGACGGCTCGGATTCACTGCTAGAATAATCAGATGACCGCCAATCCGAGTCTTCATCGGAGTCCTGGTTCCTCATAATTACGTCTTCATCCGTCCCATTATCCAAACTATTTCCAACAGTCTGACTTGCACTCGGTGCTTGTATGAATTGATTCGGATTGGCCTGAAGAGGTGTCGCTTGTCCTGGTATGGCGCCGCACTGTTGGCAATATAGATGACCCACTCCGAGCCCCCAGTGGTAACGCATCAACATGTCACGGTCTACAAAGCTTGTGGAACACAAAAATCTCAAAATAGGAGTGTGTGTCAGAGTGGAAATTTACTCACCGATTCACAAAATAAGCACGCCAATCATGGCGATCCAGCGCACATTCAGATATTCCCTTTTCGCCGTCTTCATGAACCTTCCCCAAGAAAAATCGCGGAATGATATGACAAGCGTGTAGTACTTTTTGAGGGTCAATAAATCCAAAGGCATGTTCATCATCCAGCCTCCAAAATTTTAGCATATCAAGCGTTGCATTGGACCAAGCCTCTTCAATGGGTGAGTCGGGCATACCAAACCACCTGACCCACAAAAATTCCATTCGGTGGGGTTTGTAGTCTGGCTCTCCAAAAGCCAACCCACCGTAGACGACGTTTATATGGTATATACCCAAAACGCGTGCGTACTGGTATTGATGGCTGTCATTACCGTATGAAAGAAGTAGGATGTCACGGTGATCTGTATTGGGATTGATAGTATCTTCAGCGCGCCGAACATCATATGTCGTGTAATGAATCTTCATTATATTGTGTTGATACATGGCGTCGTTCCTGAAGTAGATGTCGTTGAGGTCAATATCTTTTGGAAGACCTTGAAAACTCTCTGGTTGCTCCTCGCGGAACAACTGCTTCAAGCGAATTGACAAATGTTTCTTTAGATCGAGAAAAAAATTCTACAAAAGATGTGAGATAGAGTGAAAGTACAGCATAGACGTCTTGAACATAATACCTTAGTTGCAGGATCACCTGAATGTACCTGGAGAAAGCGGAGAATGTTTTGCGGGTTGTTCTGTGTGTCTCCGATCTGAATATGTATGGAAGGATCGATGGTGATGTTTGGTTGAGCACTATCGGTAGTGTCAGTAGCTGGTACGTGCTGGCTACTTGCTAACTTCTCGCGTATTTGGCGTAAACGACCTTGTCGTTGTTCAATCTGAGTGAGTTGTTTTTTGAAGTGCTTCTTGGAGGTCCTTTTAAATTTGCCTTTCGGATTGCGGTGTTCGAGTTCTCCCTAAATGTTACCAAAACGTGGAAATACTCTGAACATGATGAAGATCACTGGAGCAGAATAACGTACAGGTTTGGTTGAATAGGAATCAGTTGTCCCGTATGTTTTGATCGTGGAAACGTAGTCCCCAAGAGCATGGAATTTATAGCTATTAAGGTTAAATTTCTTTGACAGAGGATCATCAGCAGTCTCAGTGTCTCGGCCATCTTTTGTTGATAACCCAGAGCCAATTTTGTTAGATATGTGTCGCATTTAAACAGCCATCGCATACCCACTTTCATTAGCAGCATCGCCGTTCTCACTGGCACCATTCACTTTTTCAGCTCCATTCTCCATACTATGAACTTCCTCCGCGTCGTTTATATTATTTGACACTGTGCTCTTAGACTTCTGGCCCTTCTTTTGGCGTTGTTTACGAGCTCTTGTCTCCTTGTTTAATTCCTGAGTCTTAAATGCCTGACAGGTTTGCAATTGGAACACTCGGAAGGCGTCTCCTAGGGAAGTGGTTTCTTTATCCAGTAAAATGATACTATCATCACTATGCAACCTGAGTTTCGCCAGCCCATGCCAATGAGCAAGATGAAATAAGAGTCGCATTACTTGTTCGTTGTAGGGCTCTGGCAACAACCCTTCAAACACCGGAATGATACACTGAAATCAAGCAATTGAGATATATTCTGAAAATATTATGCTGCGCATACCTGAAGAAAGTCTTCATAATTCCATGCTGCCAACTTCTTTAACTCCGAAACATTGTTCGAAAATTGCCTTATCGTGTCCCTTCCAAAAGTTGGCACCTGTCTGAATCTGCGATGCAACAACCAGAAGGTGTCAGAGAATGTCCAAAGGTGACAAGATTCAAGCTCAAATAATTGCTATCAGCCTATCATGGTGCTCACCGTTTGTCGAGTACATGAAGAAGATTATTGTTGAGTGATTGCAACATCCAAAAAAGATGGGTTAGCGTTCCTTTCCACGTTCCTAACTCCACCTCATGCATGAGATCAATTACAAATAAATTGAAACAATTCATGAACTTCGATAGTCGACTCGAAAACATATTCTGTAAATTGTGTTTAATTTTATGTAAAAAGCTTGAAAATGAGGAACGAACCAACGTTGGCGTCAGAGAAGCAGGTTTCAACCTTTCCTCGACGAATGTGCTCTCTACGCCTAGGTTTGACTGATATATGGCATTTCTTGCCTCAGATATTTGCTGTTGGTAGTTGTCTACGCGTGATAATTTCTCACGGTCATTCCTATCCGCATCGGTCCCAAAAAGATGAACGGAAGACATTGGCATTTCGCAGCGTGGGCATGGACAAAGCCCACCTCGCCTTATACAGGCCATTATAACCCTTTAGGATACAGATCAGTCAATTAAAATGAGTTAAGTGTCAAAAAAAAAGTACTTTTCCGGATAATCGGCCGAATAAGTAATTATTCTTGGGTAAATTCGACGTACAATTCTGTCAGGACCCTCTACAACCATTCCATGCTCATAAGCATAGATGAAGTCGTCGTCAAGAAGTAGTCTCCATTGTTCATGTGTCAACTCTCGAAGACAATGAGCCAGGAACTCTTGAGGTAACTTTTTATTTTTCCCAATGAATTTGACTGCAAAATCCTTGAAGTCATCTGGGAGCTAATAGTGAATGAATACAGGGTGTGAAGCATTGAATAGAGAGATCAGAACCTTTTTGAAATAAGCAACATGTTCAAGTAGATTGTTCGAAGGCTTGCATCTTTCATACTTAGAGTCGTTTCCAAATCCAATATAAACAGGCCATAGTTTTGCATTACCGAAGTTGGCAAGGTGAGTTTCATCTGACCAAATCATAATAGCTGCAACACGTTGAGGTAGGTTGCAGCCAGGCTCCGCGGGCCCATTCTGTATTGCCTCGTGAGCAGAAATGAAGGCAGGAGAGTTGTACAACTCCCCGTGCAAGCGTATCGTGCGCTCCCCCTGCCGCCATAAAAGTTTGTGAGGCTCATAGTGAAAAAACCGGGTCCTGTGCGAGCTTTGTAACTTTTCCCTGATAATGGAAAGCAATGACCGATGGTAAAAATGTTGGATAGTATAGATTTTGGGACCCGGAACTGCCCAAAAATGGTGAAAGGGGACCTGGAATGAGACGCGACTATCAATCCACCCTGCATCTTCGTCCTTCCATTCTCCTTCATTCCAATCATTTGTCCCAAGCGCTTTATCCATTTCTTTCCAATTAGTATCTCGTATGTCAGACAGTGAAAACGAAATATCTGACAAAATTGCCATTAATTCTTTGAAATCTTTCTGTGATTTTTGCGCTCTGCCGTTCCAATACCAATCCCCTAACTTGAAAGAACTTTGATTAGGATAAGGGTCAAAAAAGAGCTTGGAAGTAGGATCGGATTTGGGTGTAGGATTTTGCACGAGAATGTTGGAAAGTGATATTATGGGCCCGAGGCATGTTTCCTGAGGACTCGGAGGCTGGCAGCAAGAGTAACGACGAAAAATTCCAAATGTGTTCAGCTGTGTGTCGATCACACAAGGCTCAGTGATGACTCCATTATTTATAACTGTCACGGTGGAGGCACTGAAAGGAACGGACTCTGATGCAGGCAGGAATGATGTCGGTTCTGGTAATATATCTAGTACTATTGGGAGTGGTGGCCCGGGCAAAAAGACGCGTAGGTTTTCGTTGTGCATCTCCATGTCACCTGTACGATATTGGAAAGGAAGTCGTCGACACCGCTTTGATGGGCCTCGCACAGAAGTGTAGTAGTCATTGTCGTTCCCCTGTCCATCAGTACTAGTTGTAGCCTGCATTTGAACTACTGCCACTTCAGCAGTAGCAGCATCAAGCGCTAAGTCTGTACCCTCGTTATGGTTGTCCTTGAACAGATTCAAAATAAATTCATTAGCAAGGCTAGTTGGTATACACACCTTGCCCGTGATGTCTGAGTTTTCAATTTCATTTTTATCTCCAACTGCGGTTTTGACATTGGCACGAGCATGCCTCCGATCCAGAAGGGAGGATAATTGTTCTTTGAATTTTTTGCATGTATTTTGGTGCTTCTTTAGGGCGCCAGGTTGACCAAAAACTCTGTTACAGCCGCAGCACTGTTGCATTGTGGGGCAGTTAAGAGAAGATATTGAGGCACTTCTTCAAGTAGTAAGAAGTAGAGACTTGGAAAGGGACAACTTCTAGGTCAATATTTACATTTTTGCACTCGGAATTGTACTTGAATTCAAAAATTTTATTTTATGAAGTACATTGATACTACAGCAAACAGAAATATCACTCGAAATAAATCATCATTAATCAAGTTACATCATTTAAAGTTACAAATAACTTTTTTGTCGAATGGCAAAATACATTTGAGCCTACCAGCCGTCTTCTTCATCTTGTGGCAGCCTTGAATAAGAGCAGAAGTTCTGAAATTATTGCATCGACGAGGAATCCAGCGATCTGGCAAGGGTTTGGAAGAAATGGCGTATTGTCGCTGCCGAAAATTATAACGGTCCTCGGATGAATGCAATTCAGAGGATAAAATGAGAGTCTCAAGCTCTAACAGCTTAATACGTGAAGTGAGAAATGCATGCTGCCGCGCGCGGAAAGAAAGTAGATCAAGTTGAGTTTCGCAGGATTGGTGTCCATCCTGGGTGTTTTATATAAGTTGTTTTGAACCTTTGACAATCTAAGCACTCACATCAGTCAACCTTTTAATGTGGTTGTTAAGGAGCGACTCTTCTTCTATGGCAGCCTCTTGTAACAGTTCCATATAGCATTTAAATCTTTCAATAAATGTTGTATTACGTTGTTCGAGGAGAACACCGCAACTAGCGGCAATGTACTATGCTCTTAAATCATTTCTCTGATTGAATCTCCCAAGAAGGTACTTACAACGGGAGCATTAATCCTGTACGGTAAAAGAACAATGTTTGAAAGCTTGGGATGCCGGGGAGAGAAAACAATGGTAGACATCACTCTGGTAGAGCAGTTGGTAGTAGTTTGTAGAGGGAAAACCTTAGAGGATGCCAAACTGCACGCTTTATATTCTCAGCGCCGAATGAATTCAGTAGGCCGGGCTGGCCTGGACATCCTTTTCCTGTCAGACGCCCAGGTCTGAGGGCTGCTGAGTAACTCTGATCACCGTTCTAAACCCTCCAATAAGGCTCCTATGTAATTTATGTAACAACAAGAGTCTTTGTGCCAATCCTAATTTGTTCATACCTGTCCATATTTGGAGAGTCTCCCAACCGATTAGGTATGATGATCTGGGGTTGCATGAATGATGGCACTACGCAACGTGGTCAGTACCAGCTTGGTGCTAAAAATTAAACCGACTACCGAGGCCGCAAGGTGGATGCGTGGAATACTGTTGGAGTCCTCCCAAATAAAGACCTGTGTGAACAAATTAGGAATAGTGTAAGGTACATGCAGTCCCAATTTAGGATTTGTATGCACCAATTAGGGGTGACGGACTCGGATGCAAATTGATCTCTAACCTCTATAATACCACTAAGCACTAGGCTCTGTTATTGCATACAGTAGAACTATTAGGCTCTCTTCTCTCTTTTAATATAGAAAATGACACGTTAGGCATGAACAATAATATAGCTTAGGTGAATGCTACTACATATTACCATGAACAGTCTGTATTCACCCTGAGCCTGAGTCCGTGACGGCATTACCTCAATTTCGGAACAGATTTCCATTCATTGTAGAGGGAGAAACACAAAATATTGTATTGCGCGCTAGTTCTAATACCAAATTGAGGTGATGAAAGCCATATCAAGTAATTTTGAACAGTACAAGTTATCGTGAAAAAGTTAGCCACCAAGCCACGTTCGGTTCCGTCGACTCAAAAAATTCTTGATTGGACAATGCATTCCTGGCATTCTTGTCGAGAACCATAGCCCTTGAAGTTCATTCCGGAAGCAGTATGCGTCGTGGCAAACATGATTTTGCACATACTTAAGGTAATTTTCTTAGATTCACTACTATTTCTATTGACTTATACACTGCTCTCGATGACTAGCTACCCTCCCTCTGAAATCTTTATGGTTCCCAACAGACAGACCGAAGACCGCTTCGAATCACTTTTGGAGCTTTTAAATTTGGAAATTTACAAAGACATTGGAGATGTCTTCCAGTATGAACGCAATGAACTTAGTGTATGTATTTGCTCATCAGACCAAGATGTTACTAAGATATTTTTTTTCAGCATGAGATATATCATCAACCATGGCGGTCTATCAAAGTTGTTAACAACGGCGAAGTTGACAACGTATTGGCCTTAGACAACAACTTGGAAGGGCCATTACATTTTGCTGAGGCTTCTCTGACGGCGTCTTTGGAGCATGCGTATTCAACTGAAGGTATTGCCAGTCCCGCTTCTGAGCCCATCCAGGACGCTGCACGGTATGAAGGGCCCGCAACTGTAGCTCCATGGCCAGTCATTGCGCCCGGAGTACTCTTTCCATGTACTCCATGGCAAGGTATTTCAGATATTACTATTCAAGAAATTAAGGGTCTTTATCCTCAATACCGGGAGATCTCGCCCAAGTTCCAAGTTTCAATTATCAATGGTGAAACAGCAACAATGCTCTTACGCTATGTTTGTTTTATTACTACTATTAAACTCTCTTGCTAACATTGATCTACTCGCTCTTTAGCCCCGTGGCCAGTTCATTTTTATACCTGGGCCGCCAACGGAATTCAACTTGTCCTTTAACCCAGCCATCTCAACCAATTCAACTATGATTAATGAGTACACCCCACCCATTGGGATCGATGAACTCCCTGTCAAGTGGTGCAAGATTGCATTGACAACTCAAGCAATGTATAAAAGGCTAATTTGTATTATTCCTCTGGGGGCTATGACCTCGAAAGAGGTGAACTTGACGACTATACGGTCACTTATATGGCTCAGCAACCAAGTTCTGAACCGTAACACGCCTGAAAATATGTCAGCACAACCGGAAGCGTGCATTCCTGGCAGGCCTCATATTAGGTTGGGAACGGCTGAGTGCCCGGAACAGGTCATCATGAAAGTGGTAAGTTCAAATACCAACTATGTTAGTTCTAATTTAACCAGTTAATTTATTAGGTACAAAAGCTAATCAGCAAAGTCCAGAAGGAGTACTACAAAGAGGTCAAGTCAAAAGTGAGTCCCTCACTAGCGCTGCTATTTTACTTTGTTAATCCGTCATGCATTTATTAGCTTCTTGAATGCTTTGAAAGAGGGAGCTTTGGGCATAGCGACAACCAGAGAGAAACCATCCGCGACATCATTAGAGCTATCGAGGAGTTTAAACTCGACGAATACATTTTTCTTGGCCTTCACGGAGCGACTATATCTAATGAGATCCCCGGTCATTTTTTAGCAGTGCAGATGGTTACTGTAAGTGACTTCCTTTAATTGACTTTATTTTATACTGAAAGGTCTGACAGGCGCTGGACAATCTCGTCAGCATTTTCGCAGAACGAATTGATCTCCTATTTCACGACAACCCAACACTGAAAAAATCCCTCAAAATAAAATTGAAGCGTTTCGGCTCACCACATTTTTTGTCGTTGAGCCTTACCAAGTATTTGGATAAGGCCAGAGAGATGATGAGTACCCCAGGAAATGATTGGCACATTTTGAAAAATTACTATCTCAGATCGTTTCAAGTTGTTAAAGGGTGGCATGAATTGGAGTTTCTCAGAGAAGGGCGTCAAATCAAGCAGCCTTTTGATATCATCTCTAAATCCCTCCCTGATGACAGCCTTATCCTTTATGTTCACGGAATAGATGTCGACACTCTTGTCTGGAAAGAGGTTTTTGGTGGCCCATCCCAGGTAGGTGCAGTTACCGTAGCTTAACCCACATCTTTAACTATTTATCAGCTGTTCATTACTTACGTCCAATCCAATTCCAACGACTAAGGAGCATCGTCATACCTTCACGACCAGCTGTTTCATATTCGTTACTACCTTTACATACAAGCTTTGTATTTATTCGCATTCAATTTTAAGGGCATTGTCAATCTACCAGTCATTTTGATTTGTTCTTGGTAAGCCTTAACATCTGGGCAATCGCAGAGTCATGATTGGAGTCGCGAAGATAAACTTAGTATAACTTATTTTGCTCATACAGTACGACCTGAACCGCTGCGTATCACGATGTAAATAGTGTTGCCACTGGCTGAGCCAGTCATTTTTGACTTTTTTGATGTAGCAGCTCAAATAAATTATGTAAAATGCTG
>JASFDB010000068.1:0-14921 GCA_036937035.1 Cystodermella granulosa | reverse complement strand
TCTATTTCACTCTGCGGGTTTGACCTTCTGGGCGCGCGATAATCCTGGGCTTTTTGTTCTACCACATTTAGGATATGCGATTATTTCGAGCTCGTACCTGGTTACTCGTTGATCTCGGATTACTGAGGCCACTTTTCCAAAACACTAGATTGTTTTTCGCCCTAGGTGCACTGGCAACTGGTCTAGGCGACAATCAGTTTGAATTTGAATGATATTCTGGATCTGGATTTTTTGCCAAACTCTTCCACTGAGGTTTATGTCATTCAGCGATGATATCTATGTAAATCACCCCAATACCTGATATCGCCTCACGTGGTCATGGGCATTTATGTCGCGTTTAGGGTCTCTATCAGGAGTAGCCAGATGTGCACAAATCGGGCGTGACGGAAAATGGTTCTATCCAGCTGTGTCCAGCATGTTGTCTCTCCGACACTCCGATCGGCACCTAAGGCTAAAGCTGTGCGTAAATTTCCGGATAACCATTCCTGTCTGACCACTTTAATTGTTTCTATCTTTCGCGGGAAGCACCCATCTGGAAATCTATGAACTATATTCTTCTTCCGAGGCGATTATTGACAGACGATTGCAGGCACGTTGCTCTTGATATATGGATTTGGGGTGGAAGACACTAGAGTAAATCTTTTGATGTCTGAAGGCCGGAACAAAGCGATAATGTAACCTCACCAATTTCATAAGAACCAATGGGTTCAAGGATGTCATGAAGCGGATGCACCGAGTTATGTGCGCAGATTTCCAGCAATGAGGAACGGGCCTCAGGCCATGATAGGTCAATGGTCCCGGTCTATGGGCGACGAAGAGGGTAGACATGTGGCCCAAAAGCGAAGACATTGATGCTGCTTCAAGAACTTCAATCGATCGAATCCCTTGCGATGGAAATTAGATCAATCGCTTGGTACATACATGAAGCGGTCAGAACGCGGTTTCCTCAATCCTCTGAGGGTGCGGACGTTGAAACGAAAAGAATACCTTTGTCAAGGCCATTATGACACCATATTTTTCCCGATTTTCTCCTCATGGCCATCTGGTAACAAACATCAACTCTTACGTGTAAGAGCTTACTCGTCTCCAGGATTGTCTTAATGACACCCAATTGGCGCAACAGACGAAGTCATAAATCGTGCAAGCAGGCAAGGAATAAGACTGGCGTTGGATGAGCCAAAGCGAATGACAGATCTTGGTGAAGATTACGAAATAAGTTCAACACGTCGGTAAGCGTAGTGCAAAGCTATATTCTGCAGTGAGCCGACTGACGATAAGCAAAACGAGGGTTGAAGCTAATGTTTCATACCTCTCACTTTCAAGATAGCTAGCGCAAGTCGAGGTCACTGACCTGTACCCTATAATCGAAGGAAAGTAACGATGTCCGCGTTGCCTCTAATAATGAAATTGCCAATTATTCAATTCTAGATTAGTAGGTGATATTCACACCTCGCTTTGTTGTTTCGTGTGCATGAAGCCAGCCTTATAACGCCTCGGATGAAGAGCGACAATCATCGAATCAAGTTGGACCAGCTAACGCTCTCCTGACCTAATTCTCACGGTGAGTACCTTTGAGTCTAGTTGCAAGAAATGCCCTCATGCAGCGCATCTCAGCCATCTCGCCAAATGGCCTGCGGAAGATGATGCATTCGAGTCCATGATGGATTACGATCAGAGACCCAATGGTTCATGCGTGTTTTACATTCTTCAATGCCACAGCCCACCGCCGCCACCACAGCTCAGCACGGGTACCTCCAACATCTAGCTTTGAAGCCGTTCGGTTTCAGCATACCTCCTGTACATACAACTTAATTGCTGTCATGAATAGCCTTCCAGTAAGTCACCAGATGACTCTCTTTGTTATATCTTATTACTGTGCACATTCAGACCGACTAGAGCGCATGCCAGTAGTGCTAGTTTTCTATATGGGAGTTGGCAATATAGTCTACTTGATAAGAAGGCGAGTGTTACCACTCTTTTAAGTTCAAACATTAAAAGCGGCACCATGGATGCGCCTTAAGACGCAATCGATATCCTTTCTCGCGAAGCTTGAACGTCTACCTCACCAAATTCTTGCGTGCAATCAATTACTTCGCTATCGACATCATAAAACTACATTGTCAACCATCATTTGCTAGCATCATTCAGACTGATTCCGTGTCTCTGTTTTTATGACCGCCGCAACGAACGAATTACATCTCAAAAAAAAAATTATCATAAAATATCGGTGTAGATACAAATATTATTCAGCTTCTTTTTTACTGATATGATTCTGCCATTGACAAGGCCCTCAAACTAATTGTGCGCCCAGCAAGAGCCCCAAGGCGCTGTAAGTTCATCAGCCCGGCGAAATCCGATTTCTTCTCACGATATAGCCATCGGTGTTTGGAAAGTCGGAAGCAACGAAAATTTTTTCAAGTAGGCACCAGAACGTGTATAATCCTGCCGCGACAGTTACCTTTGACACTATTCCAGATGCTGGACGATTTTGGTGGCGTCATGATTCCCTGATCATACTATTTACCCAATGCTGAACAAAGTGCTAGTGCCAACGATGTGATCCCCAGATTTGCCACCATCTCCATTCGGGAAGGTAAAATTATATTCGATGTCGGTACCAATCACTTTTATCCCTCTATTTGCAAGATCCTCAGGCTTGCGCTATGTGTGTGCCTCAGTATCTCCTTCAAATTCTCAGGCTGACAATAGACTTTTCACTGCCTAAGATGATTGCAGATTTGGGATTGCCGAGCCTCATCTAAAACCCTTTTCCCCGGGTTCCGAACTACCTCACCAAACCATACCGCCGAAATCTTTCTACTAGTAACGAAACTGATTAAACCCGTTACGGACTTCCGCATGTTCAAAATATTGACACCTCTGGTAACGAGACATCAGTTCACCATCCCTTAATTGTTGGATGTGGATTCAGGCATGTTATTTTCGCCATTCATGGTCGGGTTTATAGTTAGGCGCAGTTAAGAATCTCTTGCCTCATGGTGGCGTCTTCGCCTCGCGGAGCGGAACGTGACGACGTAATTTTATCGCATACCCACAGCCCAGCAACAGAGGCCGAGCTTAGGTACCGGATTTATATGCAATGAGCCTGCTCTATCATGGTGCAGTTGAGGCGTATCTGCAAATTTATCCATTTTCGGTGTGCATACGCTGGCTGTCGATCTGATGAGAATCGGACATTATGCCTTTTCTTCATGAAATTACCAGGAAAATCCTCCCGAATTATTGTTCCGGGAATTTCATAAAAAAGTGCTCCAATGTCAATGGACGCTCAGCGCTCAGCTATAATTTTAATTCATTCTGCTGCTGCGACTTGAAATATTGGCGCCACTGACTGAGAACGCACCTTAGACCACGACAGCAAATTAAACAAAATGACAACCTCATCTCGATGATGATCGCAATGTTGTACATGTTTTATGCGAAGTAAAGGTGAATATTAATGGTCACTTTGCGCCATAATCAATACGATTCTGAGTCTCTTCCTCCCAGTGCCTAACGAACAAAAATATGTTTACTAATGCCACAGTCTTTTTCTGTTTTCTATTGATATTTAAGCTTTTTGACTTATTATTGCGCTTGGGTAGCTATTGGAGATATCCGAGTAAGAGACGGACTCCTTACCTAACGCCGATCAACTTCAACTTCTGATGGACAGCATGTATATATATATTCATGGGCTCTATCTGGTTGATACCCCTAGTGTCGCAACTCGCTGACATTAGCGGGCACTTGTACCAGATGTTCTCAAGTCTGGAATTTGCTTTAGATGACTTGAACAGACCCCGTCTGCGCGCTCATCAGAGATGTTTTACGTGAGTTGTCAACTTTGACTTGGTGGCACGCCCAATGAATGAATGATTCTCCAAGCGTTGCCGCATGGTCATAAATGGCAACACTCCACTGCAAAAGGGTCGCAATTTAACATTGTCCACTGAGTACAGACCTTATTCGGACCGGACCGTCAGTATCCTTTCGCGGCTTGATCATGGTAGGCTGCAAACATATCACGGCCTTCCAATCATTTTATGATGGTCCGAGTAGTTTTCGTTGAGAATCCCCTTGAAACGTGCCCCGAATATTAACCCGGTCTTTGACCGTGGTTATTGCAAATTCGGCTCTGGGCGCGGTACGTTTGTGATTAACTGGACTTGCTAGACTCTTTAATATAGCTCTGCAGCGAATAGGATTTTTCTGTCTCAGATGCAATGCAGCTTATCTTCGGATGCCAAGCAACGTGATCGTTCTGTGGAGTGAATTGACCTCTCAGGCTATGGTGTATGATGTTCTCTTTTGTAGTCATTACTTGTGGCGTTAAGTACCATCATCTGCAAAAAGCTCTTCGAGATATTTACACAAGTTCTTAGCCTTTACTTGACTTGCCTCGGACCTAAGGTTGTCTCCTTGTGGATTCGGAATACGCCTAAAGCTTGCTACAAACTTGATCTTGAGCAACCTTTTTCCCTTGCGCAAGACAGTGAGGTGATTACTTGTTTAAACAACAGCCAGCAAGCAGATCAGAAAGGGTTCATCAGGATCGTATATGTTACTCACTAAACAATCTAGGATATATTCGTTCAACCCCTTCCCGTTACAGTTAAGTAAGTTACTCCATCGGCAAACAAGGTCATTATGGTTTGAATGTCCTTTTACGACGTCCATTAATTATACATTGTGGTAACCCACTGGAATGCCACGGGGTCCATGAGGCCACAAACCAGTCCACCGCACAGTATAAAGAGCATGTACTTTCAAGATGAGTTGGCAATACATTGCAAACACTCATACTCTTCAGCTGTACTACTTCACCGTCTACTAGGCCACCATAATGACATCCACTCAAGTTGGTATTCGTGTCCTTGACTCTACACGCGTCTTGCTCATACTGTTCTCTTTCAGGCAGAAAATTCCAATGTCCAAAATACTCAGTACGACACTCCCAGAACTCCTAGAAGAACTCCGATGGCTTGTCAGTTTTGTCGAGGTAATGTTCTAAAACGCTTCGCGGAAGTGCTTGAATCAAAGCAACGTTAACTGAATTAGGGCGAAAATTAAAATGTGACGGTGCCCGGCCATCGTGTTCGAATTGCAACAGACGTGGATACCCTTGCACTTATGTGCCTGTGTACGTGCCTATCAACTCGTTAATTATCTACAATTGATCATTGAATTTCAGTTCGCAAACTCAAAAATAGACGATTTCACTGTTACTTTGGAAATTTTGGGATATTTACGTTACACGCAAATGGTTTTTTAAGGTCCCCGTTTTATGACTATTTTTAGTATTGTACAACGCCTTGTCATCTAATCCTATTACTTTGGACTACAAAGCTCTACAAAGAGAACCATTTACTACCCTGGTTCACAATCAAGGCGTGACCGAGTATTCATTCTATTGGGTCACGGCATGCAGAAAACGCTCATAAAAGTTGAAATCTCCATTCGCCGAATACTTCACAGCTCAACATAGCTTTTCCTGAATGGAACTAGAGGGTAAGAAAAGAACTCCGACTTGAAAAAAGGGTGGCGAACGGACATAAAGCGAGAAGATCACTAAGCTTTCCAATCCGGATTTCCTCTGAGTGTGTTCCGTACATAACCTACTCCACTGGTAGCTATTTCCGCTTTTGCAGGACACGTTTCGAGGCATTTGATAATTGGGAGTTGTTCAGAACGGTACGACCTCAAAACTAGGATATTGATGACTTGTCTGAGTCGGTAAGTTTCCGATAATATGCTACCGGGTTCTAAAATGACACAAAGGCACGGGCTGATCGCGGGATGGTGTTCGCTTAGAAAGGACAAGGTTTAAAGGCATCGTGTGATGCATACTGATTCGAGGTCGCGGGAGTATGAAGAACTTTTACAATGCCCCGACAGGATTTAGGCTTGAATCCGATGAAGCTCGGAAAGGAGGTTCCATTGGTAATAACATCATTTCGATTACAAATGAAGTCTGTTGTAGTAGTACTTGAGAAATTCGCACATCTTAAAATGGGGTGACATGCCTTGTAGGCGTGTTGGGTAGGAAGAGATCCATAGGAGGATTGGCATGCTCCGTTAGGACATAGAATGGACCGAGTTTTACCAAATCTATAGATACAAGAGGTCGTTTCATTATCTGTAATCTAGAAAGGCCTGACGCGCATTTCTGGATATAAAAAAAATCAAGTTTTGAGAATAGATCTTGATGAATTAAATAGGCTGCAGTCCTACCCATTACTTCCGATGGTAAATCTAGATGTAATTTAGACTTATTGGTCGATAGAATCACGATATGAGAACGCCAGTTACATTAAAATGCTGCGTGGAAACCAAGTTAATGCAAGAGTATTGGCATGAACTTTATAAAATAAGGTTTCGGATCTTTCCGTGATGGTCACGGTAGGTGCGTCGAAACTTGAACTGGAAATTCAGCTTGGTTCCAGTGGAACATCCTTTCCTCCCAATAGTCAACTTACAGGTCGCTGTTGCTTATGACCAGCCCTACATATCTTTCGGACTACAAAATTTTGGGTTCTGATGTCTTTTACATTTCTAATTTCATAAAGGTATCTCATTTCTGATGTTACCCGAATTGAGCGCGTCACCGAATTTCCGAGATAAACAAATAGCCAGAGGAAGAAAACTATCTCATTCGTAAGGTCTGTGAATTTCACTAAATGAGCGATTTAAAGCTTCATCCATGTACCTGAATTTTCTCCAGATTAATGAATCTCCTCAGCAGAAGTGGAAGAAGTTAGCAAATCGTCGGTAGGTTATTTGTATTTTGTGCGGATATGAATACTGGAACTCAAATTTCCTGACGATAACTCGTAGCTTACAGATATGGGGTACGTTTCAATTTTTTCTATTGCTTATAGCTTATATTTAGCAACCTTTTTAGGAGGCGAATTGACGAAGAGGGGCATCCTTCTCGCTCAACCTATGCCGTCTTTCATTGACACGTAGTACGTGGACATTCACGGCGTACGAGAGAGTTTCATAAAATGCTTCTCGTCAGTCCTGACATAATCAAACGTCTTCGAGATACTGGTGCCTTCAAATCCTCTCCTCACGGAGCGCCAAATCACGTCATACTCAATGAGGCGAGCAGACTTTCGCTCAGACCTTTTTCTCCGTTCACCTGCCTACAGTATTGTCCTGGACAAGGAATAATGGTAACAGTCAGTGCTCTCCGATCACGCCGATCTCTCATGCTCCTTCAGCCCCACGAGGATGGCCCAAAATATTATCCTGTGGTTGCAACTCTCTCTCTGGGTTCTCATACTATGTTTCATTACTATCAGTACAAGACGGAGGGTGTCCCGGACAGCTTATCCCCCGCTTTCCACGGAGAAGGGAGGGTAATAGACACCACACCCGTTTTGTCTGTTCTTCTCGAGCGTTGCAGTCTTGTTATCTCCTCGGGCACTATGTATACGTCCCATTTACATGGGTAAGTACCTCAGTCGTCCTTTCGGGATTTATTCTATAGGGAAGTTACCATAGCATCGAGGAGGTAGAGGCCGATCGATTCGAGCGAGGCGACGACACCGGAACACCGAAATTAGTCGGTCTCGGAGTGAAAATAGCGAATTGGAATTTACTTGAGGACAATATCTTGAAGGAATCGATTATTGGGGGGGAAGAATTAAAGAGGTGTGTAAGGTATAGCCTAACTTGCCGTGATGTAGGTCGTGTGGCTACCACCAACAATATCTTGCGTCACTAGATGAACGCCACTCCATTTGTTTTACCCCGGTCGAGTCCTCTTGTGAACTGTTTGAAAGCAGTAAAGATCTGACATCAAATCAAATGATCCTCGTTTTCCGTTGATCCTGAAAACCCTTGACGGCGAGGTGAAACCACCGACCACTCCTTCGGTGCTCTAAAAATTTCAATTGTTACGATATCATATGTCAAGCTCCGATGCTTATCGGTGTGGAGCGAATCCGTTTCGCTTCTCCGCGAACTTTAAATGTCTCGATTGTCAGCGGAATGAGTACCGCTACGTTTTCTTGCCAAAAGTTTGGCCCATATCCAAACACGCGCAATGCGCATTCACCCTGATCACGGCTCTGGCAGTGGGCGCTACCTTACGCGTGATGAACTTTGGACTCTGGGTCTGGACGAGGTGTTTTGATGACTCGGGAGATGACTTCCGGGCATAAGAACACGAGTCTACATTTTCAACAACAGGTAAAACCACCGAACATCTTCTCATGCAGGCTTCACTTCCCGGATTACGGCGCCAGCGTCCATTATGAGACTCTCGCCTCTTCAAAATTATGAGCGTCGTTAGCCTTATCCTGCTGCGAGAGGTTTATGCAATCCCTGCGTCCAATCTGACAAGTGAAATGACGGCAATCATCGACCAACGCGTTGTCAGATTTCGATTTAGAAATTACGCGGTCGTTACGATTCTCATTGTTCAATACCGAATGGGCCGTAGTAATGATCAGTATGTACTAGACAAGTAAATTTTTGTGTGAACAAAATAGAGAGATATAGCAATCAACATATGATACCCTTGCAACGCTCCTTCCACTATCAACCTCAATCAGCAGCTGGTGACCTAGTCATTAACATCTCCTTTGAAAGTAATATCCTATTTGCAAGGGTTGAGAGATTCGCATCCGCCACAACGACCTCTGGTGCATATTCAACACCATACATCTGTTTGATCGCCGCACAGATCCGCTTGGCTTGATGTTCTGACCAAAAACTGAAGTCATCAGGATCACGGTCTTCTGAGTCACCATCTGCATCTGCATTTTGTCCACCAGAAGCATGTTGAGGTGGATAGGTGTCTTCTTTGCACGAAATGGGGATCAGAGATGGGTCCGAATCCAAACAGAGTGGAACGACGCGCATAAGCGAGTTACGGACGGAACTAAAGTCTAATTCCAACGGTTTATCCACTAGAATGGTGACGTCAGTTTGCAGACACGGGAACAGAGGAAAAGAGAACGAGCCGTAAATCTCAATCGGACCATCCAAGCTCATCACATTATATTTACCGTCATGGTGATATCTCACCTGTTGAAACCCAAAAAGTCAATAAAGATCATCTCAAGAATAATGTTACCGACCTCGTATCGGCCAGTCAACCACGGCAACGTATTTCCTTTGAATGTCACGGTCCCCGACTCCGAGTCTGCATGATTTTGCGCTCCATGCAACCTGTCAAATCCCAATGGAACATCGCCGTCCCATTCTTCGTTATGGACGGGGATCCACATCCCCATTGATGAGGTTTTGGTAACGAGACTTGACCTGTTCGCTCCAACCTAATTCCGATCATTTAGGAAAATCCTGTAGTGTACATTGTTAGACTAACCCTATAGAGGCCAATCCAGTCCTTGCGAGAGTGCTTGTGTGGAGCTTGCCACCTCACTGTGATCGGTTCCCCAAGATGAAAAGCGAGCTTGCCACTCGAAGGACTAGACAGAATGGATACGCCGTACTTCGTAGTGTCATACGAGGACAGATCATTTGCAACCCGGCTACTTGCGCACATGAGCATGTGAAAATTGTAGTGCTGAAAACGTACGTGATAACCAACCGCTCCCGAGATTGCTGAAGTAAGACCTTTGTATCCTGGACAACTTCCTCTATCTTGGGGCGGGCTATCATCGATATCCTCTCAGCAATCAGGACGATAGGGAAATTAAAATAACATACACTTAGCCAAAAACTCTTCTAAAGCATCCGCAGTTTCCTCGAATACCTTATCAAAGGTACCCTTCACTTCTTTGGCTACGCGCTTAAGCTCCGGCGCATGCCGACCTGCGCGCTTTTCGAGTATGCGAGCGTTTTTGCTCGCGACAGACTTGATCACCTTGACAAACCCGGCGTCTTGGCGTAGTGTATCACCATAGAGCCTCCGCATGTGTGGACTATATTATCAAATCATCTCAGTTGGTATTTTGTTTTTAAATGAAAATAAAGCGAGTGAATTTAGGACGGAAGAACGTACTTCTCAACATAGCTCAGGAACCACCAGTTCGCAAGGTGTCTAAAGACAGCCAGAGCGAACACGAGTTTGCTACCACTGATCAGAGCAAGGCCAAACCATGCGGCTCCTCCCATAGCTTCGGGGTTATTAAGATATCTGAAAACACACAAGACGGCTGTCAGTCACCATAATCACCGAAGACGAACTAGTGAAGGATTTGGTGGAGAAAGAGTAGTTTATGAAGTGAGGGATTGAAAAACTCGAACCTGTAAATACCAGTGTAATCCAAGTGAGCTGGGAAATCCTCCATAAAAAAGTCCCCAAAGAACCATCCAAAAAGTCCGAGGACCTCGTACGATTCCATCGAAGCCCATATATGCAATCCGATGAGGATCTATATGTTGATGTAAGATGAGTTATCAATCAAAATAAATGACCGAGGACAGAGGAATGAAGTGGGATTTAAGACGGCGCGGAGAGGTGAAAGAAAGGAGATAGACGTACTGCACCCATTGTATGCCTAAGTAGCTCATTTCCTATCATCCAATCGTTTGGTATCGAATAAGTATTCCATACCACGCCTATGCATGACACTAGATTCCAACATGACAAAAAAAGACAAGTCAGAATACACTCAGCCAAACAACAAACAACAAAGCTGCTGACCGTAAGTCATACACATACTCAAGTTGTAGATTGCCTTCCAATTTGCGAAAGCCTCTACAACTGCTCCTCCACCTTCTACGGCGTCATAATGATAGTTCTTCAGAAAATGCCCGACCAAAAATTTGCTTTGGCTCTGCGCGCGTAAAAGGAGTCCCAGTCCAACATAGTGTACAAGACACCATATAAATGCATGTATAGAATGTAGAATAAGTCTGCCACGTGAAGAAAGTGCCGATGATGGTAAGAAAGCAAAAATCAGAGCGTATGTTACGATCAGGGTGAGCATTACATCTTGCGCTCTGTCAAAAGCGGATGTGTCAGTATAAACTTTTTTAATTAAATGAATATCTTACCTGAGCAAATCCAAATTTCGCCAGACGACCACATCGCGTCTGAAATATTTGTTGAACAAATCATGCTGGGACAGACCCTTGCGTCCCTTTGTTGCTGATCCACGAGAACCAGGGCCAGAACCAGCATCTCCGTTAGATGACTCTGAGCTCGCGTTAGATGGTTGATGACGATGGTGTGAAACAGATTTTTTTAATTCATCTTTGCCCGCGATGCTTTTTCCGACGGTTCTTTTGGTAACATTGTTATGAATGACCGGATCATCATCTTCGACCTCTGTCTCTGTTTCAAGTTCTGTATCGGTGGCTGTGTCACCTTCCGTTGCAGAGGGTGTCGCAAGTGTCTCAAGCTTGGAAATACGCTGGCTCGAAGCAGTACCTGTCGTAGAGGTCCCTGATGAAGGGAAGAGAGGTGTACGTTTGGCGATCGCCTTGCGCTTCCCATACATGCGCTCAATATCTAAAGAGGTGTGAGTACACTTCAGCAGTTAAGTATGATTCCGGGACATACGAGGGTTTTCGAAAAAGACGAGGAAAGCAAATTGAGCCGCGTGAGCTGCTAGACTGACAAACAGCACAGCGTAGCTACCGGAAATCATTGACAGCCCGTAGTAGCCCGCATACCCTGTTTATCATTATCAAACGACGTTTCGTGGTACTTGCAGCCCGACATACCAACGGAGTACATAGGGTGCGGAGCTAACTCAAACACGCCATCAAACACGAGATTTCCTCGCTGGAAAAAGCAATCTCCCCAATACCATCCATAGTCCTTGACGACATTGTGGGCTTCTGTTTTTACCCAAAGATTGAATCCGATAAGAGCAACGCCCCCTAGCCATCTAAACTTTTTTGTCAGTTACCATATAAGGCACTAGCGGCAATCAATCGATCACCTCATGATGTGCACCGTCACAGAAAGCGCCTGCGGCACTCGAAAACACGAGAAAGCGAACATACAGTATGATAAAAAGTCACTTGAGAAGAAACAAGTAGTTTAATAGTAGGTAAATAAGAAAAAAAAGAAACATGCATACTTGATCAAAATGACATCGACCGCCTGACGGAACAGCAACCAGGTATTATATTCCAAAGGAAGATCCTGAATTAAACAGAACAAAAGGGTTTAGCTCTCAGTTTCAAAACTTAAAATAAAAAAGCCAAAGTAGACCATAAGATCTCCCATGTCGAAACCCACATCGAACGAATAATCTTTCCCCATCTTTCCTGCAAGTTGTTTGCGTATCCAGGCCCTAGTCCTCGGTCTTATGTCTTCGTCCAACCATCCGAGCTTCCGTACCTCTCGGACAACCCACTTCGACTTGCTCTGATGAGTCAGAACCCAGCCCAACCCGGCATCATACGCAGCCCGCCAAAATGCAAAGTAGAACAAAAAAAATATCTGTGCAGCGCGCCGAGAGAGGAGGGCGAACAGCAAAAGCTGCATGCCGAGTAATGCCAGATTGATCAGGTCGAGATGACTTTTAGGGTAGCTGGGATGGAAGAGTGTCGTGAGCATGTCGTGTGTAGTGGGAACGCGGAAAACTGGATAGGAGGTGTCAGATAAGATAATGAACAGTAAGAACACAACAACTACCTTCTCCACTTGGAGTCTTTCCCCATACCACTTCCTCACGCTCCTCTATCAGGCGCTCGTTGACTGCAGAGCCACTAGCAACGCCATCTATAGTTTTCCTTTCCTTGCTGCTCACGCGACGCTGTCTTAGCGTCGCTGTATCTGACATGAGCGCGACGATTTGAGTTAAAGGACTAGTAATTTATCCCAAGTTGTTTTTCCGACAACGCTCAAGCTTTATGAACAACGAACAAGAAAAAAGGGTCGCGAAAACACGCCATTGGACCTTTAATTGCGCCCTGATAAGCGGAGGCATACGTGTAAAGCTACTGACAAATATACGTCAATACAGCAACACGTACAAGTCGGCCCGGAAAAGGTCCAGATAACCCAGTCCATGCCGTTCAACTCTGTGCTAGCTCTTGCTGAGTCTGCTCGGAGAAAACAGGAGAGTAGACTGAAGGAAAATGTCCAGTTGATGGAGGGACGAAGAAGGACTGATGCACTGATGGGTCCAATGCCGTGTTCAAAAAAAGACTTCCCACATCCATCACCGGCCCTGAACCCCACCCTGCACATAGCCCGCTGGCCACAACTTGCTATATGAGACTAACGTCGACGACTGTGACGATGAGCGAACCGATTACAATGTCGATGGGTTTGTGTACAAGTGCTGTAGTGTAGATATATACACAGATATATCTATATTCTATTAATAGTACATGATAGAAGTAAACGAAAGCCTTTTCAACCGCGCGCAGCAAAAACATAACTTGAGTGATATTACGAAACATAGGGACCCAATTGGATAGGGGGTTTAAAAGAATCATAAAAGCCAGGTTAAAATGCTTTTGATTGAGGAGCGTACCTACGAGCCCGGGGGCGAAGACCTATAACTCCCCAGGACTTTTTGGAGTTATTTTTTCACCGTAATCGCAAGTTCGTCAAGACCATCTGTTCCGGTACAACGTTGGTTATTATCATTTTGAGCAGAGTAATAGTACTGTGGGCATACAAGGTCAATTTCACCGGATCAACGCCAGGAGGAAGCCAAGACTGCTTCGCAATGCACGTTTCCAAAAGTACTTGATCAGCGTTGGACATGAAGTAATTGGCAATTGCGTTAAGACTCAAGAGACCATGAAGGATTGTTGCGTGAAGCGCGGTGTATGCAGATTCAAATGTGATGTCCTAGAGTCGGCTGACCGCAACATCACTTTTGTTCGAAATAAAAACTTTGCTTTCGACCACTTCGAGGTGGAGATGGAGGATAGAAGATGCGAAATACTAAAGTAGATGTATAGAGGCCCGTACATCCGTTGCGGCGGCCATTCGGAGCTGATCGGTGCAATCAGTGTGATTTATTTCCTGCTCCAGTATTTGATACTCCGCGTCTTCCCTGTATATGATCAGAGCAAGTCCCACCAAGTCGTAGAATTCGATAAGTTGGGAAGCGTAGGCAATAGGTACTTTGGGTGATTCGCCTATCCTATTGAATTCGGATGTCAAGGCTTCAAAGTTTTCAAAATCCCCTCGAGCTCGGTCTCAGAGGAAGGCGGACATGAGAGCGCAATAAATAAATCGGGGTGACCGAATGTATGATACATTTTCCCTGGACAGCGGAATAATTGAACTTCTCGAAATGCAAAGATTGCTCTGCCATAGTACTCGAGCCATGCGTCCCTGAGGTACCGCTAAAGTGAATTCGAGTGATTCAGGCTCATTACTGATAGAAGCCATGTTTTGTCAATTTAAGCTTTCAGTCAACTCTTAAAATATCTCACCGATTATGAAGCGCTACACCCGAGTCCCTTTCCGATGCATTGATTTGACGACCTTTTTCAAGTACAAGTTGGGATGAGGATGTTGAAAATGCAGATTGTTCTCGATCTCGGGTTTGCTGACAGCAGTGAATCGAACGGGGTCTAGAGTATCCTCGCCATCATCTTGCGATCAAAGTCATGGTGGACCCCGGTTCCGAGTCCGGACATTGTGATGGACTAGATTTCGATGGTACGAGGCACCATAACGATACCACACTCCTTGTTTCGGATGAGGAGGTCGCAACGGCATTCAAAGCCTTTCGGTAGGGATTTTGGGGAACTGATAAGATATGGAATTCCTGAGGAATTTCCGTCGAGGCTAATTCGTAACTTGAAGTCATTTTGAACACTATGTTCGGGTCAAATTACGTGTCAATGCATGTTTTGCTAGCGATTACAACGGAAGACTGTCCGTGTAACTTCCTGTGAAAAGGTGAATGATAAACAAAGAAATAAAGACAGGTCTGTCAGGATTAAACGATTACAAGCCGTGTAGTACATCCCTTGCCGGCCCTGAAGTTCACTCTATATATACATTCATGTGGTAA
>JASFDB010000067.1:0-14978 GCA_036937035.1 Cystodermella granulosa | reverse complement strand
CCGGAAGGTAAACTGGTGCTTCGCCGATTGGAGTCCTATCCTAATATCTGGAAGTGACTGTCCAAGCTCGACATACTTCGTAAAAGAGGAAGGAGGAGTTGAGTGTGCTTGAAAAAATCTAGCCTGATCATCTTTGATACGATCATAGCACTGAAATTATATGAGAATGTGAGAGTGAGGAATGAGTTGGCGCACAGTACCATCTGCAAGTGGGTAATGGGCTTAGTCACATCAAGATCAAGAGGCACATCTCGCAGAGTGTGGTACCTATGCGAATCCCGAAAAAACTTTATGCGATTGACGATCTCGTTCCGAATTAGAAGAATTTGATCAAAAAAGTAGGAGCATTTTTCGTTGAACACAACGCGATCCCTTTCAAGCTTCTCGATCCCTTCCCGGCTCTCTTTTAATTTACTTCTGAGAGTTTGCAGAAGATGTTTTGTTTGTGAATAACTCCAACTGGCTTTAAACAATGCCAACGTGTTGTGGTAATAGTTTTTCTCAAACTCCACCTGTTTCTTGATTGCTAGTAGATAAGCGTCCGCATCTGGAACACCCGTCGAAATGGCCTGAAAAAATGATAAAGTTAGATGAGAGCAGCGATAAAATTATAAAACTGACAGAATTCAACTGTGTGGCAATCTCGAAGGAAAATATGTCCCAGGCCGTCAGGACATTGCGGCTTTCGGGTTCAGGATCTCTATAACAAAGCAATATGTCAGGGGCTAGACAATAAATCAAATGCCAACAAACCGTCTGAGAGTCGATGGTTTACTATCATTCGACGAATTTATGACTTCCTTCATGTTGCCATGTAAAAGATTGACAGCCTTGCGGACTTGGTGAAACATTTTAACAGCTGCTCCTAAGTCTTCCAACTGCGCCGCAGTATCATTGACTTCGAGCATCTTTTCTCCAACAGAAGTTAAATCGTCAACGAATGATGGGATATCCGTTATGCCCTTTACACTCCCAACCGCAATTGTAGCTACTGAGGCCACAAGCCCTTCCATGACTTTTAATAAACTGTAATAAGAATGACAATGAATCCAGCCTTACCAACAATCGCGAGTGCCGTGTCAATCTTGATTCTACGGGCTTTTTTTTTGGCCCAAGCTTTGGCGTTGGATTCAAATGTTTTCCCCCGATCTCGAATGTCGTTTCGAATATACTGTTTTCGTTTTAGGCGAAGTGTAGCCATATATTTTCAGAGGTCTTACCAAGACGTTGGAATGCGCTTCTTGTTGAGCTACTGCAGCGCCGTGCCAAAGGGCGTATGCATCATTGCAGATACCCTCCCGTTCCGAAATCAAGCTTTCCAACTGCGTCGCAGAGAAGCGGGCTGCATCGATTTGTTCTGCCAGATTACTTCTATTTATAAAGTGGTCGTAATCCCTGAGAGACGACCGAGCCATGTCGAACGACCGTTTAACATGACTATCTAACTCCAACATTGAAAGCGTCGATACGCCAGGACTGGTAGCACTAATCTCTTCCACAAGTGACCTAGCGTGATCCAGCTCATGCTGCGGAAATAAACCTGGGGATTGCTCAACGAGAGTGTGAATGAAATTGAGAATGTCAATGGAAAGAGAAGGGCGACTGTGCAATACGAGAGCCAGAGTTCGGAGCTGGCATTTGAGGAAGCGACGGCCGACATCGTCTTGAAGTATAGGCAAAATATCGGAGCAAGTTAAGTCCTCCCGAACCACATTGTTGTCTTCGTATACGAGTCTGACCATAATCATACCGTCCTTCGCCTCCACATGATGCTGCGACATCCAATTGCCATTGGAAAACTTGATCGGCAATGCCTGTGAAGCTTTGGATACGTAAAGGATTAATTCTGCCCTATGCTCCGAGATCTTAACGTGCACCGCACAACCATCCTCGAAGGAAAAAGTCCTCGAACAAATGAAAAGAAAACTTCCTGCATGAGTAGAGAGATCGATGATTGTTTCAGACGGCAGTAATGCAACATCGCAGAACACTGTGGTTGTCGAACTAGGTATTTTCGCAGCAGATATTTTGAAAACGGGCTTTCGAATGAAGTGCTATCGGACATCCAGGTTTATTTGCGAAGCTTGATCAGTCACGTAAGCACTTACATGACTCGCTGCTTTAATTTCTTCCTTCGCAGATATTAGTCAAGAAATCATATTGAACGGTTAAACGAACCTTGAAGTGAGGAATACCTTCGCAAGTTATGGACTTCCAGAGAGTACTATAATACCGCCTCCAATCCTCCGACTTGAAGGTAATTGCCTGCATGGTACGTAGAGCGTCGTCAAAACGTCTCAGTGTCCGGAGGTGAATTCAAGTGTGCCATCTGTGGTGCATGATCCCTTCTCCTGACAAATGCAGCCCTTTATAGAAACCAGACCCCAGCTACCCTACATTGTCACAGATTCTCTGAATGAAGGTGAAGGTTTACGACGAGTGTGAATTAGATTCGAGCCATCAAAGATGCGATCAAAGCGGAAGAACATAGAGAGCCTTATGACATAGCAAATATCACCTTCGTAAGGACAAGAGCACTACTTTCAAAGCAATTTGAACGGTAATACCCCTCCCATTTGCTTGAAGGGGTAGAATTGAATGGATATGCGCCCAGCGAATTCAAGATGAAAGTATGTAGGTGGGAGATGGTATCGGGAAGCGAAGTACGACAGTCCCCAGTCACATTCCGGAAGCACTCCTATTGATGAGAGGCCTCGAGGCGAACTCCTTTCATAACACACCTACCAAAATTAGTTAAGAGGTTATATCTTACGATATGCATTGACATGTACGTGCCTGAACAGAGAAGCTACAGATTCGATTTGGTATTTAGACCCGAGCCAAACCAGCTCCCACATAGTCCTGAATCCTGACAGATTCTTGCTTCTGCTGATCCTGCAATGGCCATGTGTAAGTAACAAGTGATATAGAGATAGAAGCCAGCATGGTTACAAAAAGGGTTTCATACATAGGTAATCACTCAGCAGTATAAGCGCCCTCAATATACTTCTCGGCTTCCCATTACGGGTCAGTTTCGGTGTAAAGCTAGGATGATTTAAATCACCTTTTTCACGAAGTATGGACCATTGCTCAAGTATATTTGCTTTCCAACAGTCGATGACCATCCGCTCTGCTTCACGAAGGTTACGCTTCACTGTATCTTCAATTTTTGTGATATTTTCTGACATTTTTGCGAGATCATCTATGGTGTTATAATCAGTGATGATTTCAAGATCGTTTGAAGGGCGCAAATCAGGGAGTTAAGACGAACCAATCAAGTATTCAAGAGCGCTTACCGCAATATCAGCCATATCACGGATCTTCGTCAGGTTCGCCTATGAAAAAGGTTAAGACTGATATTTATATTGCATGGAACTAGTCAGTGACTTTGAACGTACCATCATAGCCTTACCATCCTCGCAAATTTGAATAAATATCTTCCTCTCTTTTTCGGATTTTGAAGGCTTAGATTTCCAACCTATAGATCCGAGAAATTTCTTAAAGGGCTCATTTTTATTCGTAGTCGTGTCTTCAGCAGAGTTTACTTTGAGCTGAATAGCACCTAAGACGTCGCAAATCAGTTGATATACGAAAAGTCACTAATAATATTACCAAGCAATGGGTCAAGCTCTTTGCTCTGTTTATCAGCACCGTCGAAGTCTATCCTTGTCTCTTCAAGGAAATCTTTGAGACGTTGACGAGCGTCCTCAGAATCAGTCTTGTACTGGGTAGTGTCTTTGACGTTCCGAGAGATCAATTCACTCAATTCCTCTCTGGTTTTACTATCGGAGGCGTCATGTGCTAAGGTCTTTATAAGTGTACAAATTCGTCCGTACACGTCCTAAGGCGGGTTAAGATTGTATATAATAAGTCAGGTCAAGACTCACTTTCGCGTTGGAAGAGTACTGGACAATCTTCATCGCCAAGTCAACGATTTTGGGGTGAGTTTTTTCATCATATGTAGCGCAATGATCATGCATGCTTTGATAAACGCCCAATATTCCTTCGATGTTCCTTTGAAACTGGCGAAGAGTGAGATAGAGGTAAGGGCATAGACGAAAATGTTAACCTTTTCTTCCGTTTCTGAACCCTTTTCGATACCAAGTTGCTCGAGATATTGATCATGATCAATGGGTAAGCCTATCGCTCTGTGAAACGAGTTTAGAAGAATGAAGACGGATTGCCTAGTGGTAAAGCTGACTCTTGGACATATCCGACGACATCTCTTGAGTAAGAGGCCAGCGGGAACACGGATTTCTCAAGATTTCCGGGTGGGCCAAAGCTCTCCGCCATGAGGATGATGGTAGTTTGAGCAAGAGCAGCCGCGAAATCTCGTGACTTCCTTCGTTTCGTATTGAACCACACCGTACACCGATGAACTTTGCAAGGATGTTTGCAGACAAGTCCTTTTCACGAGGAGTTTCCTTACCTCAAGAGCTGTATGGCCGTGTCTTTGAGTTTGTGCTGAATCGACAGGACCTCCTTTCCCTGTGTCTTGTGTCTCATGCCTTTCATACTGAGGCTGAGCGTATCTTATACCGTTACATCGATCTAGCACATAATCATCGATTGATCAAAGTATGGTTCAGCATGATTGCCCTGGACTCTCGTTTGGCGGCTATGGTCCACTCAGTCACTTTCGGTATCATCTACTCTCAGGTCCCGACACCGAGCGCTCCTTGGTTGCGCATCATTGAACATGGGTTGCACAACCTCATACATTTAAAGGAGTAAGTGACTATACGTATGCGTCAACGCATCTTTGCTGATATACATATTTGCATTAGACTAAACATTCATTTGGAGAGCACTACCTCCCTTCCTCCATCGTACACGAAAATCATTCTTGACCACCCTTTTCGACTAAAAATATTCCGAAATACGATGTTTGACCTCATACATACACTCCCTCTCTTGGTTTCTCAACCAGATATCATTATTTGGCATCAGCCTACCGCAAAAGCATGCGATCTTCCCAACAACTTACTTCCACAACTCTCTGAGGCCGCTTTAGCGCCTTGGCTTATACCAAAATTCAAAGGGTACCCACTAGTCGAATTATCCACCATTTCAAACGCTGCGGATGTCTCCACAGAGCGTGCATTTTTAGATACGCTGGCAGGGTTTAACCAGACGTTAGTCCGGCTATGTTTGGAGAGGCGGACCTTTGAAAATGGTATGAGTTTGCGGGATTTCTTGCTGTATCTTTCCAGCTGTTTGCCTCACCTTCAGAGTATAAGCTTGTGGAATCGCGGCGACCTTGTTAGTAATTCCTTTCTCGTCCTTTTGGGGTCCTGAATATGTGCACAGATAATCGACTCCTCGATGCAACAGACGGCTAGTGCTCTTGCTAACCTTCCTCGATTGACGACATTGTCTCTATATCCCCCTCGCAGTCAAAACAAAGACTCCATCTACTTTAGTATCGTCAACGACGAAAAAGCCACAGCTTTATTTTTTTTCCGTACTCTGAGCTCCCTGAGTAGAGTGGCCTTCCCGCCGAAGAATCAACCGCATGACGCTAGGTGGTATGCTAGATCCTCAGACGTCGCTATAGCGGGAGATGTTGTCATTCGAGCGCCCAAGCGAGGATGGACATTTCGTAAATTAACTTTACCAATGACAGGTCTGATAAAGTAGAGTTTGTGTCCATATCTTTGCTCGATAATCATTACAATCTGTGCAAGGACTCTGTGTTCATAATTGGTATTGAAATTTTGTGTGGGTAATGTACAAATTCAGGACATGTACGACGTCTTTTACATCTCGCGTGATATTCTTCAACATCCTTACCAGAATTTCTGCTGTTGAAAATAGTAACCATTGAAGAAATCGTCAACTGGACATTTGACATAAGTTTCAAATGACATTTAAGATTTAAACGGCCTTGCTTACTTCTTTTTGGTACAGCTTCCAAACGCGCAATTTCGGACTGGAATTCAAGGTCAAGATTGGGTGTCTTTGAGGGTTCAAAATCTTCCAGTGCGGCACTGAGGCCATCTAGGTGTTCCTTCACATGGATAAAAAATTCTTGAACGAACAGTAAGCAGAGGTGGCCAATCTCAAGAGGCAGATCCTAACCTCTGATAGCCCCTACATAGTCCGACACAGAATACAGGGAATTAGCAATTTCGTTTCGAGAAGACTTTTAATATGATTCCATTAGTAAGATATAACCCGTACGACATAACCGCATTCGTACCTCTACAAGTTTGTTATAGAGTTTAAGTTTTTCCATGGCTGTATCCTCATCTTGATTTGGTCTCGATAGACATTCCTTTATTTGATCATAAGATCCTGAGATTCGATCGCTCTGAAATTTTGTGAGGTAAGGAAGTTTAACTTCACGGTGACAGATGCTTACTCCTAGAAGACCATCCGGGACCAAACCAACAAAAGGGATCCAGATTTTCTACACGAGGTCAACATCACGATGCAACGTTATCCAAGAGCCGCACCTTGTTGCTAATTTGGACCATCTGAAGTTTGGTTGCACCATCAATATCAGATTGTCATCTTCGATCTAAATAGCTGACCTTGACTCGCATTGCTGCAGGGAGCTGTGACAAAGCGTCAAGGGCGAGATCAGAATTCCCTTCAACCGGTCATGACCTAATGCAAGTCACACACTCTGTTCAGGGCGTTAACCCAGCTCTGCAGGGAACTGACGTGCGTGGCTAATTCAAAGTTCTTGACCTCTGCTGAACATGAGAACAACCTTCAAGGAATATCGGAATACGCAACTGACCTGAAACTTTTCGAAGAGCTTCAGAACTTTCCGCCGTGCTGTCATCCTTCTTCGGGGCAGGAACTTTTGAAATTTCGTCTCGAATTTGGTCTGCAGTTTCCAGCAATGATTGTATCTTAACAATGTCCCATTTTAATAGGCCATCGATGACTTTTGCAAGTGCAGAGCGATCTCCCCCCTGTGGGAGGGATTCCAAAAGTTGGAATGTATCTCCGATCGTCTTATAATACAACTTATAAATAACGAATATTAGCGTTAGATATAAGAATCAAAGAAAATCAAATTGCCGTAGATCGATTCGCGTATTGCTGCAAATCACGCAAAAACTTTAGGGTGGTCTTGATGGTCCCATCCTTAAACTCTTTGCAACGCACACGGAAACTGTCATGATACTGCAAGATCGGACGAAGATCACCAGAAATCTGGTTAACGATTAGACTACGTTATATCTCAGCTTCACATTATAAGACCCACTGCAGCAATTACGGAATCGTTCAGTGTAAATATCTTTCGATACTCGTCGATATCTACTGGTAGCGAAGAGACGCTAGGAACGCGCTTAGCAAGACGAATCAGAACAAAAGAGGTGTTTACAACTCAACGTAGACATTCAAATCCCCAACAACTTCTAGGCCCCTCCATAGCGAAGAATCGCGTTCTATGTTTCCAGAGAATGAGTCGGACTCGAAGGCAGACATTATGTTCTGTTCACACTGTCATGGGACTTGGCAGTCTACATATATATGTAAGTGCACGCGAAACGGTCAGCGAATCCAGGCCCGGTCACCGGTCACCCCTATAACCCATATATTTCATACGGTTTGCTTTGCAGTAGAAGCCGTGGGTCGTTTGATCAACCCGAGTTGTGCGTGTGACCAGAATTGACGCCCATAGACCCCTGCGACTCTATTCTAAGTACTGAGATGCTTCACATTGGAGATGAAAATCATGTGTTTCCAATCACAGAAAAGAGTCCAATCGCTATTGGCAGATTCAAAAGTTCTGTGACCTTCGAATTCTTCAAGTCGTCAGCGGTAACAATAAGCGCGCGCAGCCACAAGTAGCGCACCACGTCAAACAAGCTTCAAGTTCGACCCCATTGGGGTTCAAGATGATCTTGATTCGAGTCCTGAATACCATAGGATGCCCTGTGTAAGCAGCTAGTCTCAAACCAGCTGTAGTACTTGATGGTCTTTTGTAGTACAGTATGTGAAGCGCCACCAATACAATTCCCGATTATCGACTACATGCTCCAAATTGATTCTTCGGCTAAAAACCAATGAGCGCCAATAGATCAAATGTAATCATGTCAAAAGAAGTACCTGCAATGGGCTGATAACTGATTTGGAAGCCATGTATCAAGAGTGAGGTGAACTAGACCATAAAGGCTAGTAGAATCTTCGAACGGTCCTGAGAATGAATCCCATGTGATCGAAACTGACGCCCGAAGAACCTTCTCCTGAGAGTGATATGTACGCTTTGTGTGAAGTATACATTGTTTGGTCGTTCATAGAACAGTTCAATTGAGTTCGGATTCCTAGATCAGGACAATGTGACTGTGTACATCGATATCGGCAAGCAATGTATTCGGATCGGCACACAATATATAGTAGCAGTGGTGTAGCTGTGTGACAGAACTCAGGCCATCGGGCAATCTTGGAATGATGATCCTGCGGCAGACATACATACATACACAAACTTACTTGAGGAGTCGTAAAGGGCATACACAATTCTCATGCAATTCAAGCCAATTGTGAAAAAAAAAATTAGGAGCGTCGCTCATAGATGTTTTCAACAAATTTGTCGGCTGTAAAAGCATGAGCATATAATTAAGGTAGCCCCGATGCAAACGTCTGGCACTTGCCTCTGTCCGATAACTCCTGCAAGTGCTTTTCATCAACGACAAAATCGAGCGCAAAAGCTTTATTGGGAGTGTTGAGGGTCTCCAAGGAAAATGCTACGCTTTCCATCTTCCCTTTGAATAGGTGAAAGATACCTTGTTTGAAAGGATCAATATTAAGGAAATAATAAATGATCAAAGCCTAACCTCGGAATTTCCCAACGGCCTTGGAAGCAGACATAATGTGAGTCTGAACCTCAAAAAGACTACGCTGGGAATACATTCAAGTCAGTGTATTTCAGTGATATGTGGCGGTCATTGATTACAATTATAAGATCACGATAAAGCCATAGGCGTTCTCCTGTTTCGTCTTCGTTTTGAGATAGCTGCTCAATCATAATCTTGGAGGTTTTGTAAGGCTCGTCCTGACAATGACGTAGATTATATTGAATCAAAGGAAGAAAAAAAAAAGGAAAATTACGGTAAGAAGGGCACTCGGGACGAGGCCAACAAAATCTACCCATTCTTTCTGATGACTGATGAGACTATGAAATGGGTGGGAACGACTTGTACTCACCTTTTCATCAAACTCCTCATCAGGGTTCTGGAAGAGTGTGTCAGTAAAGCTCAAAGCATTCTCTGTAGCATACCCATTTTTGGTAACCAGAATAAATCTTTGGGCCGATCGTTGGTGACAAGTTTCGGGATTGAGAGGAACGACGTACCTCGGCAGTTACAGCCAACGCATCCTTGATCAAATTGACGTGATTGGTCAGTGAGCCGTCAGCTGTTTTAAGAACGTATAAGTGGCAAGTAGGCATGGTCAAGTTTAAAAACAACTTTACCTTTCCCGGATTGAAGCTTTCTTTCTTGATGCTGGATTTTTGTACTGATCTGGCTCAAGTGTCTTGAAATGTTGTTTTGAAAGCTACCAATACCCTTGCTACATTTCTCTGCCTTATCCAGGCCGTTCTTCATTTTTTTGATTTCTGCTTGAACTTGATATGCGATGACCTGAGAGATGCCGTCGTCCAAAGATTTTTGGAAGCCTTCGATCTTCTTGTATAGATCTGGATGATAATCCTGATTCAAAGCATTAAAATCGGTTGTATTTAGAGGACAAGGTCGTACCAGGGATTCTTTTGCATAGCGCCCAATATCACTGACTAAACTGATGATGAGTTCGTAGGTATCGGTTTCAAAGGCACTACAGTCTTTGCGCATGGTCGAGTAAACCTTTACAATGCCATTAATGTCCTTGTCCATCTGCGCAAAAGCATGAAATTGATGGTAATAGTGAATGATAATAACAACTCTTACGGTCTCAGCGGCGGAGTCGCTCAAAAACAACTTTTCGGCGAACTCATCGGCATCAGCTGGCAAAGTTGCGACACTTGATTCGGAAGCTGGTTAGCAAGAGAGAAATACAAGACATGTCGATAATCTCTGGTACATACAAGTTGAGGTATGCACCTAAATCCTTGACATTGATTTGTTCTTTTGCGATGTTGCTCGCAGCTTCTTTCACACTAGTAGGGACATGCGAGCTATCGACCTCCATACCGTGTACAACGAAAGGGTATAATGGAGACGGAGGTTGTATGGGTACAAGTTGAGGCTTGCCAAAGCCTGTAGGCTGACGGCGAGACGTGTGATGCCTCGAGGTGCCTGTCCATCGTTACTATACTTGCTCGAGCGCTTGTGCTAACCTGAATTTGCTTGTGACAGTCACGAATTGAATTCATTGTTTTATGGTTTGAGACCCAATGCCACCCCTCGGAACGGTAAGTAGTTTAATGATAATCTCATCTGCTTTACGCTGATTTCCACTCCATCGCAATCCTCGCAATGACAGTTGAACCCATAGACCTATCCCCTCCACCAAAGTGGCTCGAGGACGGCCAATTTCCACTCAACAATGAATGTTTTGAAAAGCTGAAAAGTGCTGTTGCTTCGTGAGTTTACTATTCAAGTACAAACCTATTGTTCGCAGTGTCTAACTACGCTCTCCAAAGAGGTCTTCGCCTCCCCATAGCTACGTCAGCTTACAAGGAGCAGTTTTTCCCAGACGATGCCGACCTGGTGGGTTCCCGAGTGCTTATATTTTGCTAAGTCTGATCATTGGCAAAGTCGGATGATAGTATCGCGCCAATTGTTGAAATTTATAGTCTTTATCATGAATACGCTTCCAGCTATCGCGTCACTGCCCTCTCTGCCCTCGTTGACGCCGCACAACTATTTATAGAGCACAAGGATGAGGCATCAGTGCGTCTTGGGAGTCTCTTCAATAATATAGCTGAATAATTTTCTAAGCTGTACTACGGGGCCCTTTACACTGCAACATCTAGCATTAGGGCAAAATCCGACGAAAACAATCTCATTTATGGAAGGACACCTAAGAACATTGTCAATATCGTAGTGCGCCGAAACAACTGGCGGTTTGATAGGTTCTGCAACGAAATCGATAATGCTGTAGAAGAAATAAAAAAGCTTGGAGAAAACATGAAAGCGTTGAAGCCTAAGGTGAAGTTGCTCAAATTTGACATTACCAATTCAACAGGTACGAACTCTTTCATGATTGCATACTAGCTATGACGTTCCAATTATAGACAAAGGAGCATCGCCAAAGGCAAATCCTGACAATAAGAATGTTACAACAAGTCCATCCAAGTCCAAAGCTGCAAAAGACAAAGCGGACTTTATAAGCATTATGGAACTCCAGAAGGATCTTATTATTGTCAGATGACAACTGATGAACAACATTCGCCACCAACTTACATGCCTTGCAGATTGAAATCGAATCCATCATTCAATATTCAGAGATAGCCATTAAAATCCTGGGGGAAATGCAAGGTACTACCTGCGTATCTGTTTCCTTTCATCACTTCTAACACTCTCCAGATGAAATAAAGAAAGGGATAAAGACGTTAGAAACAGCAGAGGAGCAAATCACTGGCGACGAACTAGAGCAACTCCCTGCAGATTACTTGGTCCCAGGGTCATCCCAAGTCATTGACGCATGGAGAAAACTCGGAGAGATAGGCAAGCTTTTTATTCCTCACTCGGGCAATATTAAATAACGTTGTGTCTAGCCGAAAACTACACAAAAGTAGCATACATAAATGACGACGACGATTGATATTATATTCTTTATGTAGTATAAAATGTGATCAGAAGATATCGTAATATAATGGGCGAAATGCGAAGCATTGTACTTTTTTTGAGTTTTCACTGGCAGGAGGTCCTAAAGCATTTGTATGCTAAAGCCACTATCTAATCTTGACAAAAAAGTGTCCAAAGATCTTATCTTATCTATTTTTATCACTGTTACCGGTTTGTCAACTGCAAAAAAAATCCGACACTGGTATAAACTCGTACACGCAGCACTGTTGCCCTCAAGTGCAAGTTATGTTCTCTGGCTATACCCATTCGCCGTTAAGAAGTTGTCAAAGCCCAACACGATTTAATTCATCTTGGAGCTATCACCAGGAACTTGCAGCAACAATCAATGTCTATTCCACTGGCAATGCTCCCCGCTTTGCAACGACGAGGCGTGTCTACCTCGTTTTAGAAGCTCATCTTCTGTGTTTTCTGCACTACGTCGTGACAAAACATGACTGATGTCCTCGTGTCGCCGGTAATGACCCCGTTGATGACCCTCGTGTAGTCGTATCCTCATCACAGCCCTGACACGCGTTCACTTTTGCAAACAGCAACTATCTATGTCGTATGTGGTCTATTTCACGAAGATTTGGAAGAAGTGGATGTATTAATGCCACCATGCCGAAAACCGGGGTCATGAAAGAGAATGGGTTAGATAACCTTCCTCGAAAACCTTCTCAGAACTGGGTCTCTTTCTACCAGTATACTGGCTGAGCGATGTATGCGTCTTCAAACAGCAAAGCGCAGCATGTAAGTGGCATCATATCAACGCTTTTTCGACGTTTTCATGAAGAATCGTATCACAGGCTACCAGGCTGGTGGATGACTGCAGACGCCCCGAATCCATACTTCAAGGGGACCAACGCTGGTCGGAAGTTGTCCCCCCTCAATCCTGCCTTACTTTCGCCGTCGTGTGGGACCCGGAGGGAGATACAATCGCATTCTTCGAACCGGAGTTACTCGAGGCGTCGGAGGACGGTGAACACCTTAAATCCCCTATAGACGTCGACGACAGCCATTCCCAGATGTTCAGTGTACGGCCATCCGGCCCCTTTCCAGCAGACAGCGTGTCTACCCTTGGGTTCTTCTATTTTACCCACGAGAAACGTGTCTGCGTCCGTACACCCCTCGATGAGCGCATGGGCATTTCCAAAACGCGCACATCGTCTACCCTTGGTGGCCTTGATGTATACCTTCGCGGCTCAGTGCTTGGAAAGACGCATGTGCTACCACAAGAATACTCATGCCTCGAAAGCTTGGACTCCAACTTTCAAATCGATCCGCTGACATCTTTTGCAAAAGATATGGGTATCAGAGACAGTGGGCTATACGATGAGTTGGAACGGCCATTTTACCTGGAAGTAAACGAGGGCAACCTCGTAAGTACACAACACGCAGACAACCAAAAAATGTAACTTAACAATTCACGCAACTGAAAAATACAGTGCTCAGCATTCTCGACTACTACGACATCCACTTCCAACTATATTACCGTGGAGAACGATGGTGACTACGAAGCGTGCAGTACCGAATGGTCCACTCTTGAGCCTCCTCGAACACCAGGCTTTACCAAACTCTCTTTCTGCTCTCAACGACAGCCTAAGCGACTGAGAAAGCGTCGGCCGGCGTATCCACCTGCTTCACCTAATGTCGTTCTGCAAAGGACGGAATACAACCACGAGCCCTCATGTCCCACTCTAGAGGAGCGGTCGCATGTGTCCAAGTCAAATAGCATCAGAACTGCTGTTTTACGACGTCTTGGTAGCTGGAAGATATGCCCTACCCGCGGATGAAGAATTCTTTAATTCCTATTTGCGACAGACCCTTCGAATTCGACTTGACCTTATCTTCTTTTCGTTCAATTCACTCTTTATTTTGACTCCGAAATGGACCCCACAATTTCTAGCTTAGCTTACAACCCATTCTGGCTCGTTTTTTTCCATCTCGTCCGGGATCTTTTTCATTCGGTTAGACCCCTTCACACTTAATAATTTGAATTTTAAAGACATATATATGTGTGTTCTGGAATTGGCGCCACCAGACGGCTATGAGAGAAACCATACCCATAGTGCAAGGAGTGTAAGGATATCTGGACTAATAAAAACAGCAAGAAAACAATAGATATGATACAAATAAAGGAGAGACGTCTCAATGAGACATAATCAAATAAAAAACAGTCCCATGAGTGGTTAAATAAGTTTGTAAGATAAATGAGTGACAAGAAGTGAACCATTCCACGTAGATCAAAAGACCGAGTAACATTAGAGTAATAGTGAGAATGGCGAAGACATGTTTTTAAGATGTCCAGGAAATGGGAGCGATGAACGATCCAGCCTGTACCGAGCCCTTGCCAATGCTCTGAGCAATAGCCTTGCGCTTATCCTCCCAGCCCTTAAGCGCCCGCAAGAGCTGGAGAATCTTTTCACGCTTGCCCTGCCTCACATCATTGATGCTTACGCTCCCCATCTTGACATCATTGTCAAGCAGAAAATCAAACAACCGGAAGAGCCCGTAAAGGTTATCGTCCTCGGCATCCACGGGGAACGCAGAGTCAGGTACAGGGGGAGAGGAGGGACGACCTTTGATTGATTCTGCGAGGCGGAAGAGGGCAAGACCACCACATAGTGATCCATTTGGATCGGTAATTTGGAGGTATCGGGGGAGATGTGTGTTAGCCCATTCGATCAAAATATCTTCTGCAACGGTGCTCTGTAAATACAGTTTTAGAGCGACATTACACAATATTCAACTAAAAAAACCCACCCCTGAGCGTTGCGAGCTCATCCTCCGCATCTCCCTCGACGGGCGAGGTGGCGCAGTATTAAATTTGGCTGATTTTGGTGATCTCAGGGAAGTAGCCACAGGCGATATTTCTCCATTGCTCTCCGTCTCCACCGAGTTGAACACCGACTCAAGCCGTGCACGATCATCTTTTGCCTCGTTCTGGACACCCATGAGGACGCGTGCGTCACGGCTGGAAAGCTGGTTGGGGTTCTCGCGACGGAGCGCCTTTTGCGTCGCTTCACGGGCGGTCGGAGAGGGCGGTCGAGGAGCGGGGTTCATGGCTTGTGCGACCACGAGTGGGATGGTTGGGATGTTACAAGACGAGATGACGGGTTCTGAAGGGCACATTAAGCACCTTCACCAATAAAAAGCCTCATGAACTCACTTGAGTAATCCCGCCCTATTGTAGCTTTCATGATAGCCTTCATCCATGCTCGAATGACA
>JASFDB010000066.1:0-15056 GCA_036937035.1 Cystodermella granulosa | reverse complement strand
CTTGTTCATTTTCATCCCCAGATTCATCATTCTCACCTTCCGCATGTTCCACAGAGGTACCAACGACGCTTTCCAGCCTTTCAAGGTCTGCTTTGACCGTTTTATATTCGGCCTCCCAAATGTCCAACTGCAACATCCCTCCGTGCACCAACCCATAGGGATGTGTCATTAATAACTTGACAAGCAAGATAATCGCCCCCTTTCTCACACTGGCAACCTTATCTTCCAAAGCCCCCACTGCAGCTTGGGTCATAGCCAGACGTTGTTTAGGAAATTTGTATCGGAGCTCGCAAAGCTTGCATAATACACCGAGGACTTTCGTTCGGACGTAAGATGAATTGTCCAACATACGTTCTACAGCCCGCTAATTTGTTTTTGCGTCTGTCTCGAATCGACATCTTCTCCTCCTGCAGTCGCCAGCTCCGTGATAAGAAACTCTAGGACTTCTACGATTGAGATGCGCATCTGGTACGACTAAAGATGGTTTCTGTAAGTTACAACACAAACCCAGAATAGACAATTGCTCACTTCTGAATCGAGTTGTCCGAGGAGTAGGCTGAGCTGCTTGAATATTGACCAGGAGCAAGTTCAGCGAACTTCGTCAAAAACCGGGCAAACGCTTTCGGCCCTTTGCTTCTTGAGCATTGAATACTTTTCCAGCGATTTCGCGTAGTATTTCATCACCCAGCTGAGGATGATTGAATTCGTTAGCGAGGAGATGAAGGCACTCGGCCATTGGCTCAGAAAGATGCTCGTAGAATTGAAGATGTTGCATTATCATGGTTTGAGCGCCGAGGGACTGACCATGATGCTTGACGGCGAAACATATGACTTTGTAAACGCCCATCCTGACTGCCTGTACCTTCATGTAAACATCGCTCTCTGTGATACGATAGGCTACTTTGGTTAAGCAGCTGAGGCAGAAAAGCTTTATTAGATCAAGAAAAACTTCCAAGTCGTTTTAACTCACTTAATGAACGTATCTCTTTCCGCAGTTGTCGTCCAAATTCGTTGTGATTGCAATCGCAGCACTTTGCTGATCAACCCCAAGACCTGCGGAATCTGAGCCTCCCATGACCACGCCTCTTTTTTCTTGGTAGATACGGAACGACCAGCGGTCTTCCCAGCTCCTGCCTTCCCTCCCCTTCCCCTCCTAGTCTTCGGTGCGACCACAGGTGCAGCATCATCGTCGTCCGATTTGAACTTTTCTGCGGCTTCTATAAACCAGCTTAGCAGAAAAGCGTACATCTCCAGCGGCATTTTGTGCGACATATAGGCGTCCTGGTCCCCTGAATCCACGTCGCGCATAGTCAAGTCCAGCTCTGACACAAGGCCAGATGAGATCGAGTCCAGTAGTTTACTCATGACAGAGCCAGGCAAGATGCTCGACTGTTTTAGCAGACTTCGATACACATCAAAACCCTCTGGTTCCGAGATGTTATCACTGGACGTTGCTACAGCTTCCACAGCAGCTACGGTAAGAATTGTCAAGTACCATTGCGAAACTGATTAAACCAATGCCACACCCACCTTCCAAGAAACGTTCCGGGTCTTCTGTCGTGAAATCATGTTCGTGTTCTATCTCGTACTTTTCAAGTTCTGATATACCTTGCAGTTCGTCCTGTAGGTCGAAACTATCGCGCATCGTGTTTAAAGCTTAAAACAAAAAATCGAGATAATTGCAACCCTGATCAACGCGCCTCGTCACGTGCAGACGCGTTATTTATGGTTATGTAAGTAAGCCTGGTTCGGGCTTTATCGATTATCCCGAGTCCAACGACAGTCATCCCAACACTGTTACCATTGACAGTACCCTTCTGAAGAGCCTTCGTTAGTCTCGAGGTAAAGCAATTTCATCGTCCAATTTGATAAACCCCATAGAATCAACCCCACACCAATGATACGCGCTGAGCGCTGACATCGCGTACCCGAATCTATCTACATATCAGCCCAATCCACTTCTTCTCCGATATATGCTCCGTCTTCAATTCAATTTTCTGGTTTCCCTCTGATGAAACGCTGCTTGAACCATAATTTTTTCTAATATCTAGATCATAAGCTGACACACTTTATACATTGCTGTAGGTATTAAAGACAGACAGGATGGCATTTGACTGCGCAAGTGCAATTGACCTTCCTCATCAGAAGTACGTCACTTCTATCACACTCGACACCTCCACAAGCGTACTTCGATTTGATACCCTTCGCCAGCCTTATGGTTCTTCCTGAAATCTGTGAATATATTATCCATTACCTTCGCGAAGACCTGCAGAGTCTCAAGGCCTGTTCACTTATTTCCTACAACTGGCGGTACATCTCACAGAAATACGTCTTTCGTCGCGTGGTCCTCGAAGGTTCATCCAGTTCAAAGAATTTCCTTTCTCTCCTACGAACGGCACCCCATATCGTCACATTCGTTCGTGATGTTTGTATCATAAACCACCGGAACGGATGGTTATCTCACGACGACTCCATATCCAGCATTCTTCCTCTCCTCTTCAACACTAGCTCGCTAATACTACGAGGATGCCGCGTGCGCTGGTCCTCTCTAATTTCCAAGGTGCAAACGGCGATTACATCCGTGCTGCTCTCAGAGAAACTCGTTTCCCTTTCAATTGAAGACTGGGAAACATTCCCTCTCTTTTTAGTACTCGAACGTTCCCGGGCTCTTCTGCATCTCGGGCTCGTGTCCATCATATCTCCTTTGGATGACGATCCACCCCCTCCAAGCTTCCACGATGTACTACCTTACCTCCAGAGTCTGCGAATTTGTCTCCTACAGGCGCCTGCATTAAATTACATCTTAGAACCAATTAGCGGATGTATCTCGCACCTAAAAGATCTAGAAGTACGCGGGGAAAATTACGATTGGATTGGATGGCTATTACAACGATGTTCGAGCTCGTTGGTGCATCTTTCGCTCCATCCTATATCCCCAGGAGGTGGGCCTTGAGTTTCGCTTGGAATGTCATTTCCGGTTTTTAATCTTTCTTTAAGGACTTGAACCAGACAACACTAGATTCTCCATCGATCTAGGGCCTCTCACCCACCTCCGCACTCTTCATCTTCATTTCCTCGTGTTTGATATGGACGAATCCAGACAATGGACTGGGCTTCCGTGGCTCCTAAAGCTACTCCGTAACATCACCCCAGAAAATCAGATCGAGGAAATTGCTTTCAAGAGTAGCATTCTCTACTTTGAGGATGACAGTTTCGATTTTCGCACGTGGAAGGATATTGACGGGCTTCTCGCGGACCATGATGTTATGAAACATCTTCGATCAGTCGAATTATGCGGACGTACTTCACTGGACATTGAATCAATCCGCTACCATTCGTCTATCAAACAACATTCGGCTGAGTTGCAGAAACGGGATCTCCTGGATATTACCGATGGCATGTGCTTCCGCTGTCAGTCACACTCAACAGAGTTTTGATTATATGATGTATTAAATAAATAAATGTTTCTTCGCTAATATGCAATTATTTCTAATGTTAAATCATTTTCTCGAGTCCATCGACTCGGAGAACCTGTGATGACATGGTGTCGATATAGATATCGACCAAACGCAAAGGACTCTGGTGGACGCTTAGCTGGTTATCCCTCGACACTAGTTGGCTCTTGACTATATCTCCCTGAGTTTATGTTCATTTTGACCAGATAATTGTACCTTGAAAGTGAGCCAACTTGAATCGTTTGTTTATTATTATTAAGTGCGAAATAACATTGGAACCTATTGAAACTCTATAGTACACCATACGATGCCAAGTGTTTAAATTATAAGCGGAGAACTTCAGCAACTTTCTCGTGGCGTGGAATTATCTTGATTCGGAATGGAATCGGCGACCGCCCCGAGAGTCCATCATACTCCTTGAGATCAATTGCTTCACCAGGAATCTCTTGCATACTGAAGGCCCACAACATGCGGGCAATGGCAAGGAACACTTCCCGTTCTGCAACCCACATTCCAGGGCAGATACGACGGCTTTTGAAACATGAATATATATCATTTAATCCGAGAAGATACACCACTTACCCGACGCCAAACATCCAGTGGTCACGCTCCATTGCATTGGACAAGTTAGCAGATTCAGAGGATAAAGTCGAGTCGTGAATGTACCGATCAGGCTGAATTAAAAACAAATAGAGGTGATTGTTTATCAATTCACAGTTGAAAAGCTTACGTTGAATCGGTGCGGTTCAGGGTGTCTCTGCGCGTCGTGATGCATGGTATACTGTAGGTCGAATTTAAGTATTACGAGGAACAGATTTCCAAACCATAACTTACCGTGTTCGACACAACAACTGTGTCTTTGGGAATGAACTGACCACGGTAGGTGAAGTCCTGAGTGTTTACATGAGGGGTTCCAAGCCAGAAAGGATTATGGCATCGTTCAACTTCCTAGAGAGCGAATGAAAAGTTTCAGTTGATCAGAACTTGAATTAAGGATTCTTTTTTAAACGCTTAAACGCACTTTGATGATGGCATGGATATAAGGTAGGTTTTTCTCATCATCAATCGTTGGCATGCGGTTACGACCAACAATGCGATCGAGTTCTTCATGAGCTTTAGCCTGAATTTCAGGATATGCGGGAATAAGCGCAGAAAACCATTGCATGATAGAAGCGGTCTGAAATAAGCATGTGAGTAGATAAATCTAGTCGACGAATTGGCAAGTACTCACAGTCTCGACTCCGCCAATCATAAAACCCGAGCAAAGAATGGCCATATCCAGATGGTCCAAATCTTCTTCTTCTTGTGCTTGGAGCAGAGTTTTAACCAGACAATCTGGTACGTTTTCTCCGCGCTTCAATCGAGCATCGATGACCTTGATCATGCCACCGTATGTTTCAACTAAGCCAGCGTGCAGCTTTTTACCGCGAGTAGTCATATAGTTGGGAAGATGTTGTAAGAGGGGTACAAAGTCGATTAGATTAGAAACGGGCCCGGTGCAATTCCTGAAATCGGAAAGATTAATCAAGGGCGATATTTCAAGGGATGATGACTACCAACATGAATTCACGGGATAGCCGGAGGGCACCACCAACGAGAGGATCGTCAATGGAATCCGTACGCGTTCCGAAAGTGATTGTCAACATGTTGTTGAGGGAACAGCGTCCAGCATGGGGTTGTGGGTTTATGGGCAATGTTCCGGCGCCGCCATAGCTGTAAAGGTCCTTTACGAAAACATCGGCCTCAAAGTCAAGGACATCAGTATAACCCTCCACGGCAGGCTTGTTGAGCCATCCACTAGCAATGCGGCGGTGCTTTCTCCTATTTTTTATGCAGATTACAATGGTGATCAAAAGAGAGCAGTGATTACTGTACCATCGGTCATTGTAAGGCGTAGCAGTAATTCCGCGGCCGGCAAATATTATCTGAGATTTTAAGAACATTTCCTTTCGGGATGAGAAAACTGCGCCGTTGGTAACCATAAGGTCTTTGACAATCTGCGGGTCGGATACAATAACGAATAATTGGTTGCCAAGCCATAGAGAATACAGGGGGCCAAATGTTTTGGCCCAGTAATCGAGAGTAATTTCAGGATAGTGCGTCAGAAATGGGAAAGAGCCTTTTCGCAGACTTTATAAGTTTTCATTGGTGTGAATTAATGCTACTCACCAACTATAGGCAATCCAACTGGTCCGGCAGGTATTGAATTGCCGTGCTTATCCTTAAGTCTGTTGAGTTGGAATTTTCGGAAAATCAGATAGGCTGTTGCTAAAACGATGGATGCAACGAGGACAATCGCTTGAATGGCGCTTGTGATAACACCTGGGCCTGCGTGGGTTGTGAAGATGGACATGTTGAAACTGGAGAATCTAGTAGTGTGAACTTCGAAGGGGAATTTAGATTGGAGTGAATTGCGCGTTATCAGAATTTTATTCGTACTACCTAAGCGCCTATTAACATTTAACAATGTAAACCATAGATTGATAGTTAGTCAGGCCGTGCTCACTGTGTTTCAGAAATGAATCCAGTTCATATGATATTTCCGTATATCTTGTTGTTAGACAACGGACGGTATTATCGTACCACCGATGGCGATGTGGTGTCCGCGAGTGGCCGGGGTGAAATGAAGCGATCGTTCGACTCCAAGTGCATAGATTTTTGCCAGCAGTGATGTCGCACAGCGAACCAATCTTCCCATCATAGGAAGTAACAAATGCTGTCTTTTCCAACAATGTTGCTCTCCCGACCCACATTGCGCTTTCGCTTCAAGATTTGTGAACTTGTCATGTGTATATGAGCATTAGATGCTATTGCCCAGCTGATAGTCAATTATTTTTCCCCGTGTAGTAGAGTAACATCTGTAATTCACCATCTTGTCATTTCATTCCGACGCTCATTTCGACTTGTCTTCGCCTATGTTGTAGTTTCCCTGGATTGCTCGTATCGCTAAAGGCTAGAATGACAGCCTTTGGATACGATAATAAGAGTTCACGACTTACTGTAATTAAGAGAGATGGTGGTAGGCCGGAGGGAAGGAGTGTGTCTGTGCCAAACAAACAGCAGCGTGTATGAGCTGAGTGCAATGCAATCTAACGCATGGCGCTGGCGGGGAGGTATAGACGAGAATTTTGTCCAACTAGTATCGAGGGATACCCAGCTAGCGTTCACCAGAGTTCTTTGCGTTTGGTCGACATCGACACTATCGTACTCGATGAAATATCTTTTAGGGTCGTTTTACGGTTCAAGTTGGTTCGGATACTTCCGATCTTTCTCAAAGCGACCAACCTAGGCCCCTTATTGATTATCTCTCGGTCTCCCTCATCTATCAATGCTATTGGCATCCGTCCGGCGTCCTCGAAGGACAAGCGAACCTCGACGGACATCATTGGCAGGTGCTACACGCCGGGACTCGGGTAATAGCCGCTGTTTGATTTTTCCGTTCTCTTCATAGTCATTTTCTCTAGAAAGTGGAGCTGTTTTTGTCAAGGCGTAGAGATCATCTAACAATGCCAATAGTTCGTTGTGGACCGAAAATGCCTCTAAATTGTGACAGACAGCTTAAACAGACCGAGTTATCGCATCCGTCGTGACCTCTACTTGACGCCGAGCTTGGTAGGCACCAGGGCGCCTTTTTGGAGCTACTGCCGACTTTCGGGCCTTTTCATATTTTTAGACATCCGAGTCAGCCATAGCCCGTCTCTACTTCATGAATAAAGATCCGTGATACGAAGCATGCAACCGACAGAACTGTTCGTCAATATCTTTCTCGAATACAAAGAAGATGACAACACCTTCTTTCACGAACCACGTACCTGGATGGCAGTCACCTACGTCTGCCGTCTCTGGAGGACGGTCGCCATTACGTATCAGCTCTCTGGATCGACATCAATTCAGCCTATCCGTGTTGGATGGAGGAACAGATTCTACGATCAAAGGACGCATTCTTAATATTCTTTCAAATCTCACCCGAACGACTCCAGGAAAGTTCCATGCATGTCAACTGGCCCTTCGCGAGGTTAATCGAGCGAAAAGATTAACAATACATGCCACCATTGCAATACTCGACAGCTTCAGTGCCTTTCCAGCCGTGTCTCCCTCATTAGAGCACTTGGAGGTTTCCTGCTCTCGTCTAGAATCAGAGAACATACCTGACTGCCATTGTCAAACTGGACACGATTTTCGACAACGTAATACCTCGTTTGTGATGTCTCATGTTGATGGGATATTGCATGACGCAGAAATCTTCTGCTTTTTCGGCATTGACATATCTAAACATAAGACTCGTACCCGACCGTCCTCAGCTATCTCTCTTTCTCAACCCGTTAAAACATATACCCGCTCTCAGACCTCTCAATCTCCTTCTTGTTTACCTTGATACGCCAACAAAACGTGAACGCGGTCGCGCATTGTCGATGAGGTGCCTAGCCTTGAATTCAACTGCATTCAATCCAATTTTTGTTGGAGGTGCGACCTAGTGCGCACTGTCACATGACCAAAACGTATATTATTTTCGTAGTTAGTATTTTGTTTTTCCTTCGTACGATTGGACTGGGTATTCTAAAATACTTAGGTCTCGGGCGTGAAATCTAACAATTTTGCTGATTGTGCACAATTGATGATGTATCTGGCACACACTCCAAGCTGCGCATTTTATTTCGACTGTGACCGATCCTCAGAGGCCCTAACCCGGAAGTTCACCCGAGAAACTTTTTGGTTTTCATTCCGAGCCAAAAATTTCCACGGACGAAGGAAGGGAAGAAGCCCTTTTTCAAAACATTGATCTTCATACTGGTGAGAATATTGTTTGTCTCTAGTAAGCGGGTGTTCCTCATCTCGAGCTCGCGTTATTTTGGGAATTAATCTACCGTAAAGCCTTGAAATAACACGTATCTTGGCGGAAACTGTACCTTTAATTTGCCTGAACTGTCCAGAAGGGTTGACGTTCTATGATATCACTGAGGACGGCTGGAAAGAACTCTTCCCATTACTCCCTACTTCGATACATTTTCACGTCTATGGATTATCAGGGCACTCCTTGGTCAAGGCTCTTTTGGCTGCCGATTTCCCTAGTAGCCTCCCGGGAGGACATGGAAATAGAAACCAAGAACGACGTGGGACGGAGCGAGTGAACACCTTCAGAAATATCCATATGCTACTTGAAAGCGTCGCTCTACATTGCATCAATTTCGCCGAAGATGATTTCCTCTTCAAGCAAACGTTGCTATAGTTTTTGAACCTATGATCGACATATGGCGCTTTGCAATGATATACTTCCGGAAGATATCCGAACCCTCAAGGAATACGTTTCCGATATTCATTGGGGCTGTTTGCAACGGTTTGAGAAGAACGACGAGAACTTAAACACAAATTAGTGCATCTAAGTCAACTGTAGTTTACTTCATTTTAATTGTATTGTGCTTTCAAGCGTCTAGTCCAGTAAATCATTACGAATATGCATTGAGTTACTGGCAGTTAAGTCAAAGACCTCAACGTCTGCCACACATTCATAAGCCAAGCCAAAGTCCCAACCGCTTTGACTCGGATATATATACACATTTTATATACAGCTATTCGATTGGATCAAAAAACAGGTTTACATAAATTCGGTCAAGTTTCGATACAAGTACAAATTTGAACCAATCTTCTCAACGAAAAGTTCATAACATGGACACATTATGTCTGTCAATGAATGAGACCTACCCCTTCTGGTCGCTCATTCCTTCCCATCGCCTTACCACCATCTGTCATACCAAGGCTGTCTGAGATTTGCCCAGCAATAGCAGGCGTTTGACCCTTCAGCTCGTATTTATATCTTGTCGTTGAACCGGGTTTATTGTCCTTGTAAGCTATGGGTCCAAGAACCCGTGTGCCTAAAATGCCGAAGTTGTCGAAAAATGCCATAATACCAGCGGAGGAGACCTGAGCGGGGTCGTTGCCGACTTTGGGATATGCGAAGTTTGCTTGCGAGGCAGAAAGCGGGGTCATGAAGGGGCGGTCAAGATGTAACGCATCAGGGAGGGTGATTTTACTGACAATCGGCGTACCGAAAATACCGTTGGGGAAGGTTTTCGACTCGGCGATGCCCGGGAAAACGATAACGGTATGTTTGTAGGCAGAATCGATGGCGAGGGCTACAAGATCCGTTAAGCCGTCCTGATCAACATCCTCTAAGAACCAAGTCAGGTAACTTGCTGGAGTGTGGAGGGGCTTCCAAGTAATAGTATGCGATGAATGCGATATCTTCTTAATTTGTGCTTTCTCCGATGATCCGGGTCGGGTAACTCCTATCACGTCGATTCGAACCTTGTCCTTAATATTGTAAAGGATTCGCACCAGATTGTTTTGACCTGAAAATTTTCCCCAAATAATCTTTGATTGTCCATCCTGGCTGGAATCATCTACACTTGAATCTTGGGCGCAGTACGGAATGTCTGTAACACTGGGGGTCGAATAATCTGAGTCCCACGTACGAAATATCCATACTGGACATTCCGACAGCTTTCCAGTTGAAGGAATCCGATTCCGGCCGTATCCAACAAAGGTATCGAATTGATCAGAGGCGTAAATTCGATAGGGGAAAATGAATCTAAGGTCCACATTATGAGAGGCATATACGTATAGCAGGTGGGTATTTTGATACGTACTTGAGAGAATAATTGTTAACTTTGAAATTCGAATTTGCAAAAGTTGTGGGCAGTCTCCGCAATTCAAGTTGTGTTTCTCCCTTTGAATTGCTCGAATATCCCAACATTGCTAAGCCGGACGACAAGTTGCGAGAAAATTGACCGTGCACCACATCGCCTAAGGTCCACCCGGTAGGTTGCCACTGGAAGCTATGACCCCAGGAAATGGTTGTACTAACCAAAGACGTCTTTTCAGAGACCCGGACACGCAAACCCAAATGGTATAGCTCTGTGCCCGGGTTTTGGAGTTGAGCTACCAGCGATAAAGTGTTACCAGGTAACATCGTTGCCTTCTTCCACTGCGCCTTTCCAATGGCGGGAAGCCCGGGAACACGGAGAATGCCTTGTGCTTTCATATTCCACCAGGCTCCTTCCAACTGGGAGTCAACGAGCCCATATTGATTCAGGATCAGGTGAGAATCATTTGCTTGTCGTATATGCCATGTATTGGTATTCGACGAGAAGTCTTTGGAGTAGGGATACATATTCTCTGGCTTGGCTTGCTGTGAATCAGCAACGGGTTTATGAATTGCTGATTCCCACTCGGAAGTCGCAAAGTTCGTAAGAAATGGTTATTGGATTGTATTGCGGCTTTTGGCGCTCGTCCACACGAGCTCGGAAGAATATTTTTCCCTTGGCAAGGGGATCCACTTTGTACATAGGGAAGAAGTTCGATGCAGGATCCATTTCCAAGCGTGGCGTCTATGTTCAAAATTATCAATCTCGAAGGCAATTTGACGCAACCACGTACCAACGCTATTGCCAGATACTCTGCAGGCGCGGGTGCAAACCCATGAGTTCTTGCTTGTACAAGCTCGTTGATCCCGACGGTAGCTGCTCTTTCAGCCCTACGAAGGTTCTCCGCAGATTTTTTCAAGAAGAGCTGGCCATCGCCATAAGCCGCCCACGATTCACCCGAATGATCGGTTACCCACAGTCCGTTCGCGCTGTCTTCGTCATGCATTCTTTTTGAGCTATCATCTGCAGGCCATTGATAAAAGAACACTTCTATAAGTTTTGTGATCGCCGCAATGACCGGCCTTGTTAGGGCGATTGCGGCGTCGATGAGAGATTTCAATTTGCCGATCCAAGATTTTCCGTTGCTAAGAACAGGCCCATGAAGAGCTCTTCGCGGTGTACGCAAATGACCGGTAGAAAATAGATCGGTAAGATAATGATCGGCAAAGGCCTCAAGAAAGTATGCGTCCTTCATTATTGCGTCCCCCGAAGTTTTGCTCGTTTTATCTGCGGTTCGAGCCTTTAACGCTGCCTTCAGAGCCAGGTTGTGAAACGCAGAATAGGCAGAAACGGCATCCTTCAAAAGTGCAACATAAATCATTTTGAAGATGGCTGTACACGATGCATTCTTACCTTGCCAAAATGGTCCCAATTGTTAAGTGCAGCAGCGAGGTATCCGCCCCATGTCGACGCAACACCGTATTCAAATTTATATGGGTATTCATGATAGGCCTAATAAATTTGAAGGTTTGGGTAAATTCAAAATAAAAACTTTCGGAAGGTAATGATAACCGTACCTGAGCATAGTCGCCTCGGTACTTCTTAATATCGGCCCACTGTTGGTCCATATACGAGGCAATATTCGCCAGAAATGTGCCTGATTTGAGGAAATTCGCATTGGCCTGTGCCACTGCTAAGCTGCTGTCTGGATTGATGGTCCAATCGTCGCTTATCTGCTTAGCGTCAACGTAAGGCAGATGTGAGTAGCTGGCATAGAAGTCTCCAGCAAGAGCAACAATTTGCCCAAACGAAAGCTTTGTATCCTTCACAGAGTAGTTGAAGTCTTTACCCAAAATAGACTTCGGATTATTCAAGTAGATCAACTGCACACTGTCTCCAATCATTCGCTACCAACAGACCTGTCAGCTAGAGCTCTCACTAAACTACGATCGACTCACATGCTCTTGCCCTTCAAAGGCGCCAGATCTAGCATGAAGGTGATTATGATCACTGTTGGCAACAGCTATCGGCACATGGCCGTGAAGCAACAAGACAAAGGAAGATAAGATGAGAAGGGGTTTCAACATGCTTCTGTAAAAATGAACGAGTAATGATATTATGTTGGTTTTCATGAACATCCTTTTATCCTGAAGCGACGCAGGACCCCAGGTGCTCTCGTGTACATCTGAGGAATGGAAGTCAGATTTATTTCAACGTCAGTATCATGAAGGCTAGCGACCTTGTCAACCTCTAGTCCTACAACAGATTGATTAACTATACGTCAATCCGATAGCACCCTTAAGCTTTTTCCAGGCAATACTATGCGAACTTCTGGACCTATAGCTAGCAGCCAAGATCCTACTAGTAACAATTTGCATGGTCATGCTATTGCGTCGAGTCCGAAAGATAGGAATTAGCATAGTATAAATTTTGAGCCATACGCGCAACTGACCGTCTGCTATATATGAGAAAAATAGTGAGGATGACTTGGATCAATGTCATAAAGCTGAAGATGAATGAGAACAAAACGAACCTTGCCATCATGGTACCGAATAAAAATACAAACATGTTCAACATTAGTCTTACTAGTACTGTAAAATGGCAGATGTCTTGCAAGGAAAAAAGTTTAAAGTTCAAGAGTATGGAGATACGGGTCATTCCCGCGACTTAGTCTAGAAATCTTCCAATCAATTGAAATGCTTATTCGGATCACCAGTGGCAAGGTACTATATCTCCCACTATGCTAGTCGCATGCCACATAGGTTTTCACTTATGGGGAGCGTTCTAGCATTCGTAGTAAAGGAAGGTACAGGCTTTAGGAGCATTCAGGACGTTGTATGCGACTGTATCGGTATCATTAAGTAAACTATTTCCCTCGTAGGTTCCCCAGCTACTCGCCTACATTGACCGGGCTAGTCCATTCATGAGCGCGTGGACTTACTCACTAGGAATATCAGGGTGCGTAAGTCACGGTAGAGAGTCGACTCACGGTGCTGAACGACAGAAAGGTGACAAAATGAATTGAGTTTAGACGCGCACTTTAAGCTCAACGTGTGTATCATGACACTGTTCAACTGTTTGCCGCCAGTAGGGAGCCACAGTGTAAAGAGTCGTCTTTGATGGTATTGTGCAGCGCAGAGCTAATGCCAGATTTCAAATTGATCTTGTCTGCGACGAGCATGTCAATGACACCTTAATACAATGGTTCGCATCTTGCGGGAAAACTTACAGAATTGTCAAGGCTATGTTCCCCTCTGCCTGTATAAGAAAAGATTTAGACCGATATATAAAGTTACGCAAATACTTACGGCCGGTGCGATCACAAAAAAAGAGCGCATTCACTGTCGTAATGCTAGTCCAAAGTTTGCATTACTTTGGGAGATTGGGAAGGCAGCGCAACTAAGGAAAGAGCACGGCAAGAGAGGATATTGGAGATGGCACGCATTCAAGTCACCTGTTTGAAATATTGGGAATATACAGAAAGTCTCCAACTTGAACCCGGATTCGCTATGACGCCATTTGTTCGTCTACCACAGGCAATAGTGGAGTGAATAAAGCCCTCATTAGTTGATAGTCTATTGAGGTATAAACTAAACTAATTCATCATGGACGAGCTCGAGATAATGTATTAAATGCAATCTCACCAAGTATGAACCTACAGACAACCACCGACAATCGTGGAGCGTTTCCGCTCAACCAAAGGCATGAAACTTGCCCACCCTTGAAATATGACAAGGTTCAAAATGATTGTCACAATGGGAAATAGGGGCTTCGCGATTCTGGGAAGCGATGTCTGTGAGACGATAAAACAAGCAACGATTAAGAAAGTGGAGGAGTCTTCTTCGTTCAGAGCCTCTAAACCCAGGGTACACACGGAGGATGCGCACACGATGAGCGCTTCATGGTCTCTGATTATCTTTGTTAAGTGATATGAGCATCGGACAGAAAAAATCACCAGACGAACGAGTGTCGTGCACTTCCGATGGTCCAGATATGCGAACATAATCTAACGATAGCGTCTGTCTATTGAGATTTCGAAGAACTCCTGTCGAGTGCCGTGAGATTCTGCTGTGATGTGCAGTCATTTGTTGAGTGAGATGGTGTGCATGACTGTCAGTGAGAGGGAAGTGGATGAGTGTGGATGAGTGGCACGACGGCGAAGGTTACCATCTGTGAGACACTTGCCCAAGTTATTCGCTCCACATCGCAGTCGTCGACAGCAGAGATTGCTACAACTTGGTGTGGCCACTGCTCGTCATCAACTTGCACAGAAATAATATTACTAATCAAATGATCCGATTGCGCAACTTTATTCGCGACAATGCGAAGAAAAGTTTACCATCATCGCAAGACACGCCTGCTCTCATCTACACCAGCAATCCCAATAAACATGTCCTTTAGTTGCGATATAATAAATCCTGTCCAGAACTTTCGAGTCCTTTTAGCACAGTGTTCTGTTCATGCTAGCTCAGGACCCACTAGTCTTAATAGCATTTCGCGCGAACACACTATAATTTACCTCGAATCCGAAAGACTCAGATAGGAATTAACAGAATAAAAAATTGAGGCTATACACAAAAAAGCAACTGGCCGCTCATCCAATGTGGACAAAAAGACTTGTACTGTCGGCGAGCGTGGCAAGGTTCAAACAAAAGCAAAGTTGACAAGTTGATTTTCAAAAACTTCGATCCAAGCCTCAGAGAAACCCTGAGAATCACCCCTTTCCTTTTCGGTCCAGTGAGTGAATATGGTATTCATCCCACTGCAACTTATGATCACTCTAGATGTTGTAATTACTGTTAATATATTGAACTGCAATTCATTACAACATTATTGATGCAGAGAAAAACACACTTGAAAAAAGTAATGTATATAGTATGTATCTGGGATGGATGATAGCATATCGTGGGTAAGCTTCGAGTGGCGTGGCTGCGTGGGAATTATAAATCAGGAAGTTCCG
>JASFDB010000065.1:0-15094 GCA_036937035.1 Cystodermella granulosa | reverse complement strand
CGCCAGCCAAGGCCTTGCATCAAATTAACTTCTCTGGTTTCCGTGGTGTAATAGCGATCTACAGGGTTCGTGGTGAACACCATGAAAAGCGGAACGGTGCGGCAAATCGGGGTTGTGTAAAATTACATCGTGATCGCCTGCACGATGTATCCCGGTGAAGCTAAAAGAGCGCCGCCAGGACCAGCAGGCAAAAATAGCCAGTCCTGCAAGTCTGCGTTGAAGAGCTCATAGAGGGACACACCCGAACATTGGCCAGCATGCGGGGGCCGGTGCATATGCACGAGCTTGATGATCAGAAGGAGTTTCCTGTATAGGCAACAAGTTACAAAATACGAGCGCTCCGACTTCAAGTTTTCGTTGAACAGTCAACTTGGACGACTGCGAGACAAGGAAGATCATGATGCGGCGGAAATACTTTGCGACTTTGCTCTGATTCTGCATTCCCGTTGCTAGTTGATGGCGTGGAGCCATGGAATGAATATTTTGTTGACGACGACATTTCCAAGAATAGAACCGCCGAGTCTTCATCCTCTTCCTCAGCGTCTTTCAACTGGAGCTAGCCATGCTCGATGAAACTCATGCTGCCCTATTCATGCAAGTCATCTACCACGCCTTCTTGACCCGGTTGTCGCATGAAGTCCCAAGCACGAATACCCATGGCCAGTAAGAACGTATGACTTTATCCCAGAAGCGACAGAGTATCCAGTGAGCCAAGTAACGTATTTATCACCAGTACAACGAGACTATAAAATATTTGAGATGCAAGTAACATGAAGTATGGGAAGACTCACGCTATAACCAGAGTAAAAGGTAGTAGGTATGAAGCCTGGCGCCCAAAAGGCATATTTTTGAATTATTTTTCGATATTCAGAGGTCTGTCTCTACACTTCCAAGAGGTTGTAATCGCAATTTCTCCGAGATAGTTCGATATACTCACTCCGCTTGTTCCCATGTCCAAGACAATTCTCGTCGTCTCGCTGGTTCAAGTCGACTGTTTGTACCAGTTGGGGTACCCGCTAGTTTCGACAGACGCTACCCCTAACTTCACTTGACGAAGCTAGCGAAGCAGACGAGCTTCACTGCTACGCATACACAACCATGATCTCATGTTCAAATTTCATCTATTGTTGTTCTTGGCATAAACTACGTGTTCAAAGTGCTGACGTGTAAAAGCCGCTAGTAAGTTACTGCCAATCTCTCCGTGAATTTTGTCTCAGGAGTAATCGTCAGCTAGCCGACCCACCAGCCTATCGCACAAGCCATCGCACGGAAGCTTAGCGAACAGATTGAGGATGACATTTGCGGAGATATAGTGGTTTCAAGAGCAGTTGGATGTGTATCATTTGATCTGGCTCCCTGTTACGATGGATGGCTTGTTGAAACTATGGCATCAGGATACAGGCTCTAGCTTAGAAGCTACTTGCGACACAATGGAAATCGAGCTCATGGAATTAGAGTGGTCATGAACATGTCACAGACACAGACAGTAAGTGAGTAATTAAGTTTTGACGTTACAAATAGTTTTTTTGACTATGAATCAGTCAGTTTCATGTGTTATTCTCTCATTGATTAGGTAGGTTCATTGCGGTGGCACTCAACGCCGCCGCCACCGTTGAGGAGGGCATGTCGGAACCAAGCGCAACGTGTTTCGATGGATTTAGTGTAAAAGAGACAACCGAAGCGTTTAGCGGGGATCTAGGATTATCTTGTCCACTAATATCGGAATTGGAATTGAAGACTCTACCTTTTCACTCGTCAATATCTATCGTATAGCCGCCGTTGAGCCGATTGAGAGCATTAAGAATGTTGACTAGAACGCCTTATTGCTACTAGGGGTGAGCATCTTTTCTGTCTCGTTTCAATCTTAACCTCATTTGAAATGTTTTGTAGGTATATTTGTCGGTGGTAAAGGGGAAACCCTTTCTTGTAACGTGCATTGCAAAGTGCTATTCCCATGGTGTTCATTGAGTCATTGGCATTGTGCATCCTTGCGGTTACAATTGTCGGGGCGACAGAGGTCTTTTCATCTGCAGAGCATGTAAGTCAAATAATTCAAACGCTTTCACTGCTCTTGTTAAAATTTAAATTTGACAGGAAGCCATCGGGGACAGAGTGACTCTCAAGTATGACGGTTCCCCAGGCATTCTGGGCAAAGATTTTCAGTATATATCCAAAGAGACCCCTCTTTCATTCGGCAACGTCGTATCCCTTGCTGGAGATTTTTATGCCAACTGGACCTATGCACGCGGCGACGTGGAGCAAATAAGTGATAATTGGGGCAAGAATAATGAAGAGAGTATTGCAACTGGGGTGAAAATCGCAAAGTCCCTATCAACAGATACCGATAACTACCTGAAGGCCATTTTGAAGACTATGAAAGAACAGAGGGATGCTGTTCTCAACGGCTTCAAGGAAGGTCAAGATCCTGCTCAGGTACAATGACTACACTACTTGTGCACCTCCTCGCTTTCAACTTGATTTTGTCCAGATCTATAAGGCCGACTCGGAAAAGAGCTATATATTATTGCAAGCTTCTGACGCAAAATATGCTAAGGGCACGAATGGTGGTTATGCGCTCATTGCGCTTTGCAATTGGGACCATTTTGGACAGGTTTGATTGCTTTATCTCGTCTTCTTTCAAGATCTGAGAATAGTTAGGATGCCATCAACGCCTACTCAGCCCTTCACACGGCCGCTCTCCGAAAAGCCAATGAATCTCGGGCTCAAGGCAGTGACCAGTCCAAAGTCAACGCTGTTTTAAAGGAGGCATACTTTCTAGAGGCCTTCGGGCAACATTATCTTACGGACCTTTTCTCTACTGGTCATCTACGAACACCACGGCGAATCCTTCATCAAAACAAATTTGATAATTGGAAGAATTTCCTCACCCTAACACCTTATCCGGCCGACAAAACTGCGCAGAAGATGCATGACGAAGACAGTGCCAGTGGACTGTGGGTGACCAATCAGCAAGGGGATTCATGGGCTGCTTATGGAGATAAGCAGATGTTTACCGGCAAATCTGCTCGTAACTATTTGCAAGGAGTGAAAGCAGCGCAGGCTGGAGTCGATGAAGTCTGGGAGACGCGCCGCAGTGGGACCATACCCCCTCCGTCAAATTTCAAGGCTCTAAAGTTGGTGTGTATATCGCCATTCAACCGGTCAAAAACAGGGAGTGCTCACATAAACTCAATCAGATACCATCCCTGGGTCAGATAGACCAATCGAATTACACGCCATTGTATAAATGGGACAATTCTTCAAAGCAGCTACGCATGCGAACCCAGGTGGATCAACGCTATAATCCAAGTACTTCCGTTATACCGGTGCCACAAGCCGATGGGAAATGGGTTTCACTCTTGGACAAGATATCCGCTGCAGGAGAAGACAAGAACATGTACCCGTTCAGTCAGGAGTTCTTGTCATACACCAGTGTTTGGCATATCCAACAAGCAGAAAAATCGGCAATGGTTTTAAATAAATACGGGCCTGTGGATTCGACGAAAGACTACGGAACATGGTGGAGCATGGCTCTGAGGCAGGACTTGTCTAATGCAAATTCTGGAACCGTGAAGTGGTCAACGGCAAAGCTTTTGTATAATAACACCTGGTCTTTGGTTGGCCAAACCCAGCCCAAAAATACCACGTATCACCTGGGTTTGCAGGTTTTTAACAAGTCTCCTTATTCCACGCTTGTCTGGAACAAAACGCAAGAGGATGGTAATGCCGCCTGGAAGGCAGGCGATGTGGTCTATGGCAAGTTCGACAAGGATTCCCCGAAGGCCGGGATGATCAAGTATTGGACGATGGGTACTTCCGCGAAACTCGAGCTATGGGCGGTTTCCTCTTCGCTCAGAATAGCTCCTGAAAAATTGTCAGATATCAGATACAATGTTGAATTGGCGCCCTTGAAGTAAGTTTTGAGCATCTCTGACAACTTGTCCATTACTTATCCGACTTAAATCCCATCGCAAACCGTAGCTTCATGCTCGCCCACACAGTCGATCCAACTGACAGGTTCCAAACATTCATTGGTTATTCGTTTCAACCTGCAACCTTCCGCACTACATGGTACTTTTCTTCGTGGGCCAGTGCCTTTTCTAACCCATCCTCGTCGACCTATAACGATACCACTGTTACAACCCCGGCACGGGCACTCTTGGCTGGCAAGTTCGGGACTGCCGACCGTTTGATCAGAGTTTTCTATGGCCCCGACCAGAATAATCGCATCCGCATCGATGTTCTACAAACTAAACGCAATACTACTCTCCGCCAAATCACAGTTGATATTGTCACCAAACAGGACTTTCCCATCTCGTGGGGCACTTCTTTGCCAAACGACTATTTAACTTGGTTCTTAGCGGATGTCAATGGAGACAAATTGATGGATCTCGTAGCGCTTACTGTGGCTGATCGCAACATGATGTTCCGCGTCGTAGTTTTCCCGGGCACGTCCAATTCTGGTTTCTCAGCACCACAAATCAGCGACATCACGATTGCCGCGAGCAAAGGCAAACTTCTGAACGGCGAATTCATGAAGCATGTCTCTGCCTTACAAGCCAAGTTCACTTACCTGGATCCCGCTCACAAGACTGAACCTCAAGGGGCCAAGGAGTCACCTGCTGGAATTTTAGCATTCTTTGATAATTACGGTATCATTGGCACGCGAATGATGGCACCTATTACTCCTACGGGAACTTTCAAGTATGAGTTCAAAGGTCAGACACCGGCTATTGCTGGACAATCATCGCAGGGCCTTGCAGAACATGGCGCAGATTGGATGGGGAGGGGAGAGCGACCACAGACCATTGGTTTTATTCTTGACGATCCCTCTGTGACTTCACTCATCTGATCTTTTACACGTTATCATACGTACTGCGTACTGTTTATTTACCAAGTACACCTATGGCTGTAGAGTATGTCATTTGTATTTGATATCTGGTAATTACTTGTTACTTTATATCTTGGTCAGTCCAATGTACTTAGTAGCTTTTGGAAATTATCATATTGTTTCTAAACCAGGGTACTTGTTCGGCAGACTCAGCAATTGCCAACCCCAGAGCCAATAATTAAAGGCATAATTAAAGGGTTACATTGGTGCCATGATGTAACACGCTAATGAAATATGTCAGTCAATATGTTCAAGGACTAAGCAAGCCGCAAGCGCAGCAGAATAAGCATCCTACAAGGGGATGTTCCATGCGTTAGGGTCTTTAGGGATGATCATAACAGTTAGACAAGTCACGGTGTCAATGCCTGAAGTCTTCGATATGACGACGCAAAAATAATGGTAATATAATGATGACAATAATCCAGCAATATACTCCATCATGGCGAAGCTCATTACGCAAGCGCGCGTCAAATTGAGTCAAGCCTAAAATAAGATGAAATGATTCATAGGTGAGTTAGGTTTCTATTGCCACATCAAAACTCATGCCTACCTCACGCGTTTAAATTAACCAGGAAGCTTTAAAAAAAGACAAGGGATAGAAGACACCAGTCACAGAGCAAGTTGATTACGCGATATACCACTGTTTAACATACAATCAGTTCAGTTCAAGGTGTATAAGGACTGAGTCCCACCGAAATTGACTCGGAGATGCAAGAACGCAAAGCAGTATTCACCGGTGCGCGTTATAAGCAGGAACCAACAAGATGGCATCAAAGCACACGGCAACACGCCGCGAAGGCCGGTGATATTGCACTAACGGAGGGGACATGATCAAGAAAATCCTGGCGACTATTTAGCATGACTCTATGCTTTTACAATGACAGCTCACCTATGGCCTGCATCTTCGAATGTCAAGTAGAATGTCTAGTAACAGGAGGGTCAATGAGGCGGGAATCGACGACAAGGAGAATGTTATCAATCCCTCGTTAGCTTATGGGAGGAATCAGGAGTGCTTGTGGGATAGAGAAGTCCCGAATCTAGAAAGAGCCTGAGATCACGAAAACAGACCACCGATTCCCGAAAAGTAACCACAATCGAAGGACCATGTGCAGTATAAAACAAAAGTACGTGGTGATTGTGATGGATTAGACGATATAGCAGAGGAGTATCGAATGCTGTGTTGAGTTGTAGATATAGAATCCGTTCAAGTTTATTCCTCGTGAATATACAGCAGACAAAATGCCACTTCTGCGTTGTACGATGACTGGGAATTCGGAGCTATAGTAAATAAGAGAGTATTGAGTGTCTGCGGTGAGCGATACTGCTCGAAGAAATGTGGAAGTTTGACGAGTGCAAGTCTTTGAACTCGGCTCTACGGGAAGAGCGGACTTTCTATGGTTGGTAATCGTTCTCGAAGGACGTCAACGAACACAACGGGCGCGGCTTTGTTTCCCTTTGATTCAATCAAACCATCCTCAACTTGTGGGTCGTCTTCTGACGATACAGCTGTGCAGAACAGTGATTCATGTAAACATTGGAAAAAGCAAAAACGTTCCACTCTTGCCCTAGTAGAAGAGGACTACGCCGAAGGGGCTGAGTTTGGATTAACTGCTGCTCGGGAAAAACTTTGGACAAGCCTCAGGTCAAGTTTCTTTGAATATTGCTCGCCAGATTACAGATCTCACCAAAATTATGATGAAGGACTTGTCAAACTAGAATGCGGAAATAATGACTGTTTTCTATGCCAACTTTGTCAGCACGCTACTTGTCATAGAAGATACTCGTACTAGTACGAAAGCTGTTACCCCTTTCTTTCGAGATATATCGACCGCCATTCCTGCTCATTCTACCACGATCAACTTTGGCGGTGTTTTTGAAGCTTTCCTGCAATGACTGTCGATGTCGCTATATGCAAACGATCATTACTTCTGCCAAAATGGCAACCGATTTCTGCAGTACAGGACTGGCCGCACGCAAAGCAGCAGCTTCAAAAATTTACTGCAGAGCCTTCCTCGTCGAGAACTGGATTCCCTTTTAGCGCACGCTGTCATGCACCTAGCAGCGATGTCGTCGTTGAGTTGGCAAAACGAAGGCCTTCCTTTGCCCCTTGACCAGCACTCTGTTATCTGTTGTCCTGTCCCTGAAAACAGAATCAAAGCCACTATTAAGCAATATCAGGATTGAGCTTTGGCATTGTGGAGTGCTTAAGAAAGCGTGGATACGCTGCTGTTCTATGCTATGTCAGTCTGTGAAAAAAGCTATCGTAGTTCATGTTATCCCAATCTGTCGGACGCTAATTCCCGATGACAAACCTCGCTCGGATGATTTGATGATTCACGCTCGAATGCCCGCATTCCTATCTGCGTTGCAAGTTATAAAAGCAATTATCGTTGAAGCTGAAATTGAAATTCCAATAGCCACTGGCAATCCGGTTGTATTAGAGCATCTTACAGCATTCCTGAAGTCCATGCTGGCGGGTGGCGGAGCAGAGTTGGCCTTACGTTCCCGGGAACTATTCAGCAGCTCCCTCCCCTGTGCTCTCACCGTGAGGCAGTGGTCATTTTTATCTGTCTTACTATTCTGCTACACCCTGGAATAATCTTAATAGTCGCGAACAGGTTTTTACGCGACCGCGCATGCTTGACGCCATATGGTCCTTATAAATTCACTCAGACTACAATTGCCCCTGTCCATGATCGAGAAAGTCGTTGCGTGGATCAAGTACTGTTGTATCAAAATGGTGTATTCAACTCTTCTCTTACACCTGTCAGGATCCACCGCATATCTTCTATCTTTACAAAGCCCCGTCCAAATGTACCCCGGATGTCACTCTCCAGAATCATCTCCCGAAACCTTCGATCTATCTCCCTTGACATCAGACAGGCACGCAATAACCATTCTATACCTCAAATAGTACATATAGGTCCTATAATTCAATGATGAGATGGTCATGTTATTTATTCTTAGTTTGTACAAGTAGCGATAATTTGGATTTTTATAAACTTCGAGGTGCTGGGACACAAAAAAAAGTTACGTCCTTCAAGTATAACAATGATCCCATAAAAAAAGAGGATATATAGCACTTTTTCACCGGAAAATAAACAACCAAGTCTAAAAAGGGAGGAATAAGCAACCCAGAAAAGCGCAACCGAGGAATAGCGATGTTGAGAGGCTTTTGCATTGTACAGGTTGAGAGCTTCCATTTAGGAGTTGCATTTGACTGTAACTGACTGGATGAGGGTAGAGAAATGACCTGTGTACAAAGAGAGATATGCGAGTCAATAACTATGTTAACCTCATAATTTAGAAAAGGCAGACCAGCTGCTTGGAAGTCAGGATCGTTGAAATTGATTGTGCCTAACAGTTTGTATAATCAATGAAGTGCATCTTATTTTAAAAAGTCGCAAATTACCTCCTCCAGGTAAGATACTTGTCAAAATAGACGTTAGTCTATACAATGCTTGCACAATTGAACCAACAGGACTCACGAAAGTCGAATTTGGGACGCCAATGATGGGAATTCGGAACCTCCAGAAGGCGATGTAGGCACATCTGATTTTTGGATGGTGCGCACCACGCCGCCATCGAACAACCATGAAATTGAATCCGGGGTCCAGGCAATCTGACAAGAATATGATCAATTTGAGTCATGGTAGTAATTATGCGTATCAGAGGTTCTCTGCTCACAGTGTAATCATGGAAAGTATTGAAGGTGTTCGATAGCCCCTCGATGGTTTTGGGTGCTTCGGCTGATTGAGAGTCCGTGTCAGTTGATCTACATACATACTAGTAGACCATTTGACAGAAAACCTACGTGCAACTCCTTGCCATAAAAAGTTTGTTTGGGCCTCGGTAGTGGCATTACCAAGGAAATTCCACTCAATCTCATCCTTGGTATCACTCACTGCGACAAACGCTGTATTAACTCCTGCCCAACGGCCTGTCTTTACTAGATGTGGCATGATTTGATAAGTCCCTGCGTATAGTAATAAACCTCATGACAAGCATAAACTCACTTCTGGCGGTGATGGTAGCAAATTGAAAGCTTTGGGTGGATGTGATTTGGGTGCCACCGTTACTTTCAGTGAATAGAAGGGCGAGTTGTGAATTGGTGTTTGAAATACTGCCACTGTCAACGATAAAATCTAGGAAGTTGAGAATCAGAGCCTATAATAATATGGAAGGCTGTAAGTGACATACTACCCGCATTGTTTGGAAATGTATACTGTCCAACAGAAGTTGTTCAGAAACCAGATTCTATTTTTAGAAACAGTAAGACCTGGACACTCACTGTAGCATCCTCGCAAGCGGCCGCGGCACGGAGACATGGTGTGTTTGCATTGCTGATAAAAATGAGTGATGCTTATCTATGCAATACGGCATTGAACACCATTGCTTACCATGTACGAGTAGCAGCTGCCTTGGCTGACCCAAAAACAAGAGATACCAGCACCACATAAGCGCTAGCCCCAAATAAGGAAAGCGGCTGCATTTCTAACTTTGTACTATGGCGCGGCAGTCTGGGAGTATATGTAGAATCACAGGAATTTTCAGCAGAATAAGTCTGAGAACTTGATCAAGACGGGAGAAGGGCAATGGAAGGTGAGCACCGAGGTACTTTATCAAGGGCATATCATAGTCTTTATATACTTCAACGACATATTAACAAATTAGTGAATATTGGATAGTATGTGGACGTGTTGGAATTAATGATGAATGTCAGATTTGGCTGATACCGCCGCCGGCGACTTACCACTTGAGAATCTTTTAGTGCTGAGAATCGTATCAATTAATTCAATACATAAAAATACATTACATGTATGATACAGTTCCATACGAAAGATTCAATCTTTCTATTAGCGGTAATTCAAAAATATTTATTACAACATATATATGTAGTGCTAGGTTCATTTGAAATCAAACCCGCTACTGTCAACGTTCCAAGCCCTTCAATTGAAGCGCTCTACTAAGTGATATCCCAGGTTCAGAAATGACTATCAAACTTTTTCTTTTGTTACATCTGTAACGCACGGTAATGAACGGTTTGAATGGTGAATTATACCGGGAACAATAAGCGGCCAAAACGTCTCATGCCAAGGAATACAAAAAACCCACTCACTGTGGTGGCATTCGGCTTTACATATTAAAACTAACTTTACAGTCCAATTTTGCCCGAAGTTTTGCGTATTCGGCTTCATACTAGGCCTTCGAATTTAGCTCTGCTAATACTAGTATCTTTTGAGTGGCTATAGGTCAGATCAAATAGCACTTCATGGGAGGAATTAGAATTATTACTGTCCAAAACGTACATTGATAAATCCGTTGCAATACTGGATAGTTCGGCCATTTCGGTTTTCGAATTATTAAAGCTGATCATTCTTATACATACAGTACCGTTTCCCATAGTAAAGCATAATAATCTTATCAGTAGGTACCCCGGGTACCTGTACCGGACAGCATCTTTACATCGATACGGTAATCGAATGTGATGGACACCATACGACTGCCATTATATACATACGATACATAATTATGTCTCATCAACAAAATATCAAGTACTTTGATGTTGGGATACTTACATACGATAAGACGTAAGTCGTGATTGCCGCACGATGTACCCCGGTGAAGCTAGAAGAGCGCCACCAGGACCAGCGGGTAGAAACAGCCAGTCCTGCAAGTCTGTGTTGAAGAGTTGGTATAGAGGGACTGTCCGATTTTCTGCGTAGGCCAAGCGAGGAACTTCTCCAAGTAGAGCGAGAGTCTTGTCATGGACAAAGGCATAATGTTCACCAATGTCATGCCCAACGCGACTGGGATCGTATCCCTCCCAGATTGGGATAGCGTTGTTAGGATTCGCACAGGTCTGAGTAGATCGGTCTTCGAGCTTTTATAGGAATTAGGTATCATAATTTCTCTGTAAAAGGGGGTGAGTACATAGTGATTATTGCGTTTAGATATAGGTACAGACTCGGACGAACATTGACAAAGGAAGATAAAGGAAGCAAGGCAGACGAAAAACTTCATCGCTGACTTTCCAATTTAAATTGGGAGATGAGGAAATGCCAGGATTCATCTACAGCTTATATAGAAGTTTCAGGTGTCCCAAGAAACAACGAAGTGGAAGTTCCATACCAGATCAGTTGCTGTTAAATTAACCGCAATAAGTCCACCGATCGACGTCTTTTCTTTCTGAGCCTGAGCGCCACGGGGATTCTCAGAGATGTCAAGTAAGTGTTTTCCGCTCAGTACAAACGCTTATAATATCGTTAGATTAGCGCTAGTTGTACAGAATTCTGTCCTGCCTTCTTGATTTAATTCAAACATAATTGAAAGGGTATCAAGAACACGCCACAATAGTATCATCTGTAGGCCATACATAACCTGGAAGGCGAGCTCCTGTACTTTCAGATCCAAATTCTTGCCAATCAATTTGGCACCCCCGTTCGAAAAGCTTGCCAACAATCCTCTCCAGAATATTACCGTGACCCACGATAGCTTTCTCGCCCAGCTGCTCTAGAAATACATCGTCCGATAGACTCAAGTTGACAACAAAATCGCATCTTGAGGCTAAATTCTGGAGTGCTTCGGTTGTATGCATCTCTCTCGATTGCACGTCCTTCCAGTAATTATAATTCTTGACTGTCTCGTCGTCGATGATGCCACCTAGATGAGAGGAAACGATAGGAACCCTGGGTGGATTGGGGGTAACGGGCAGTAATATTGTGGGAGGAGGAAGAGCCTCATCAACGGCTGCATTCAAAGTTGCCACGAAATTATCCATGGTGTCGGTGGTTCCAGAGACAGTAAAAATCTGGGTTCCGTGCTGGCCCACGATGCAAAGTTCATCTGTACGCCATGCGGTCAAAGCTTCCTTAAGAACAGACTCTGGACAACTGACAGCAGCTATAACGTGTTTGGACTCTCGTTCCATAGAAAGTTTGAAAATAGCATGTAATGGAAACACCCCAGCAAAAGTGGCTGCAGCTAATTCAGCCATTCCTTCTCCACCAACAATAGAGACGTCACATCCTAATGATGATATGCAACGCGCCAGAACAACCTGCTGCAGGAAGTGATGATAGCTTGGAGACCAACCGGCTTCCGAGATTTGTGAAGAGGTCGAGAGGTAAAGCGGGTGTTTGTTCGCTTCGGTGGCTTTGGGGAATAGAGGAAGACCAAACCAAATTCCTACTTTGGGAGAGTAGCCGCGCGGCAGAGGATGAGGAGGACGCTCCACGCTTGCATTTTGTAGACCATCGAGCAGGCTCCTCCATCCAGTAATGCACCAAGCTCGCCGAACAGCGAAATGGTCTCGATAAATTTGTGTTGTCGTGCAAAATGCCGCCAGATCCTCTGTCTGAAGGTGCTGGTTGAAGAAAAATTTGATGTAGTTCTTAAGGTTAAAAATGAAGTCCGCTTGATTCTTGGCACACAAAAGGAAAATGTGATAAGGCGAGTGGGAGGATCTTTGTCGTGATATTGGGGAAGTGTATTGCGAATCTTCAATAATGATACTAGCCAGTGTCCCTGATAGACCAAAGGAGGAGATGGAGCAAAGCCTGCGTGAATGGGATAAAAACGGAGTAATCGCTCTCGGGATGGCAAGGTGTGATGTCACTGAAGCAACGACGGAATTCAAGGGTCCCATACGAGGCTGAGGAGGGATGAGATCGTTTTTCAGTGATAAAATCACTTTTAAAACACCTTCAAAAAACATGAACACACATTTCCCATAACGTCTTGATGTTGTACAACGTACCTGCCAATCCGGCACATTCCTCCGTATGTCCAACGACGGCTTTTGAAGATCCTATGTACAGGGGCCTAGTTCTAGTAGCATTGAATACTGCTTCGATCGACTGTAGTTCAATTGCATCTCCGAGAATCGTCCCGGTGCCATGAGCTGCACGTCAGTCAGTATATTAGAATACAAAAGCAATAGCACAAGCGCGAGCTGACTTACCTTCCAAGAAAGACAGCTCTGAAGGAGAAATCCCTGCTTTGGCGACAGTCTCTCGAAGTAATCGAGTCTGGGCTTTGGGATTAGGCGAAAAAAATGCTCGAGACCTTCCATCTTGCATGACCGAGCTTGCCACAATGGAACCATACGGATGAACATTCACATCAGTAGATCTTTGTAGGACAATAGCTGCGGCGCCTTCACTTGGAATAAAACCATCTGGAGAGTCCGTAAATGGGGCACATCTTCCGGAAGGAGAGGCAATTCCTGTATTTGAACGAAAGATCGCCCCAGCTGGATGAAAGTGAGTGGTTGATGCTACAACTATTGCAGCGTCACAATCTCCATTCTGAATCGACATACAAGCTATTTCAAGTTAATTTAGAGCGACAGTCATTGATGTAATGATTTACCATTATGAATAGCAACAGCACTACTGGAACAGGCGGTTTTGACCTCCACAGCGGGACCGGACAAGTCCAGAAAATATGCAAGCCTTGCGCCCACTGCGTCGTCAGCTGATCCGTATATTCCAATCGCGTAGTCTGTGTTTGTGTGTGCATCAGCATGATATACTGAAATTTCCCTAAAGCCTAACCTTTCAAACTGTTTTTGCTGACTCTACGCTCACGCCATCCTGAATCATTAACACTCGTGAAAACTCCCCACTTTCTACCTGCTAGTGAATGCGGAGCAATACATGCATCTTCGATCGCTTGATAGCCAATCTGAAGCGCCAACCTTGCGTTCGGGCTCATAGTTGAGGCTTCCTCGTGTGTGAAATCGAAGAATTCGCAGAAGGAACCCATGTTTTGGAGGTTGGAATCATCTAACCAACCCATGGGTAGTTCTGTGTGATCCGTATTTGCCGCCCATCTAGACTCCGGACGTTTTCGACATACGTTTTGAAGAAACGCATCCGGCGCAACGAGAGCAGACCACAACGAGTCCAACGTATCAATCCCTGAAAGAAATCGACAACTGGCACCGGTGATTACGATACCATGATCTGATTCTTTTCGATTATTCACGGAGGGGTTGTCATAAGAAACAGATAGAGGCTCCGCTACTTTGCTTGCTCCGTTATTATATCGATTTCCTCTGTTGACAATGGAACAGAAATCGTCTATGCTGTGCATCGCATAGAGTTGCGCAGCTGATATCTCAATCAAAAACTCATCGTGCATAGCCTTGGCCAGCTGAACAGCCAACAAAGAGGAAAGCGGGAGATCTATAGCCGATGAGGCTTGGGTGCCAAAATAGGTCGGTTCCACGTTAAATATTTTGGACAAAAGGAGAACGAGGCGCTTGCGATTCTCATCCGCCTCATGATCGTGTAGGGTTTCAAGCAGTGGAGGTATACCAGAAGGAGCCGAGATCTTAGGTCCATCTTGTCCAGAAGGGGGTGGGAAAGACTTCGGGATATCTTCATCTGATGTCATTTGTGAGAATATTTCTTTCAATTTTTTTCGGTTAAGGGTCAACTTTGTAGTCTGGGGAAGACTATTGACGATGTAAATGTGCTCGGGCCGAAGTCTTTTTTCGAAAGGTAACGACTCGTTCAGTTCCAAGATGACGCGCGTAATGTCCTCGGTGTTGGAAGAAATAGATCCTTCAACAGGTTGAACCAGCGCTACGAGATTCTTGCCTGTGACGCTTCCCATGAGAGCGCAACGCCGAATTTTGGGATGGTTATCGACAGATCTTTCGAATTCAAGAGCGTTGATCTTTATCCCAGTACTCAAAATTATCATGTCGTCAATGCGCCCAAAGTATGTAAGGCCTGCAATATCAAATAAAATGGCTGTCCAAAACAAGGGTTGAAATCCAACCTACCGCTCAAAGGATGTCTATCAGGATCATACGGAGGCAGGTTCTCATTTGAAAGGATACTTGACACTGAGACATGTGGTTTGTGAGTGTAGATGTCTCCTGTGTGGTAAACTGTGACTCCTGTAACAGAGTCGTACTGAAATGACTCAGAAATTCCCGCATCGTAACCTATTGGCAGATACTATGGAGGAATTAGCTTCTATCTAGTCCGAAATAAGTATTACACCCACAGTCGCACAGATAATCAACTCTCCGAAGTTATCGGAAACTTTGGTTTTTTTCAGGACCCCCATTAGCTGTGGAATGACCTGCAACCCATTATCTCGCTGCCCGGGATCTCGAGCTCGCCGTATGCATATGGTACCGGCAGCTTCAGTTGCTCCTGAGCAATCAAAATACGGGATATCCTG
>JASFDB010000063.1:0-15315 GCA_036937035.1 Cystodermella granulosa | reverse complement strand
GATAACTGTGGCGAACAATTCTTTCCGAGTTGTTCTATGTCTTCGAAGAATCGCTTTAATTTCAAAGGAGTCCCATCGAACTTGGGTGCGTTCTTATCGGTTCTAACTGGCATTTTAGTCGCCATGGCTCCTAAACGTCTGCAAAGTGCGTCGTAAAATGTGGGTAAAGGTTCGAAGTTTTCTGCAGGTCCCGGGGACTCGGATGGTGGCTCGGTGGCTTGTAGAGATGTAGGCGGAATAGTGGACTCGGTGATACTGCTGGGTATTGTTTCTAAAGTGCTCGGCGATGACGATTCTGGATTCAGCGACGCTGCTGGTTGCTCTGTAAATGACTCCGTGGTAGGCGACTGTATTTCCGATGAGGGTACTGAACTTAACGGCAATAGCGAGAATAATGGCGAAGACTCGGTTTCCGACACTGGTAACGGCGACTCGGGATTGATAGGTACTGGGAGACGAGGGATGACTACTTGATCCTCTCCGTCCGACGACTCTGGCGATGACTCTGTAAGGACTTGGGGATTTTGCGGGCGATTGATCGCTTCACAAAGCTCGGCGAGATGACGACAATAAAACGCTATGAGGAATAACTATCCAAGATTTATTTTGAAACCCCTCGCGGTGGGCTCCAGATAAAGATGATAAGTGCGAGTTGAGTGCGGAAACTCAAATAGGGTGTGCAGCGTTTTGTGTCTGCAATAAATCTGTAGGGATAGTGTTTAGTTTATTTATAGAACCTTGTTACCTAAGTTCCGATCGAGATAAGAGAGTTGCAAATGATGACTGCTAAGTGCGAATTCGGAATAACACGTTTAAGCAATAAGTCGATCGCGAGAGCGATAGAGAGTAAGAGTCCAATAGGAACGAGTTTGATAGTAAGTTATAGATGTAAGTCAAATGATTCCGACTCTTAGATACGAAGTCCTAACTTGGGGGGAAAGTAAGATGTATTTTAAAGATGAAATACAAGTGTTTATATACTACTGTGGCCTAATATTCTAAATAAGTCGAACAAGCTATCGGAGAGAGTCCTATTGTCGAGTTTGTGGCATTCAATATTGATTGTGGCCGTTCCGATGGCGGAACAATAGCATGGCTTCGGAGTGCGACGAAAATAGCACAAGTGGCATCGAGTGGCATAGTGGCCGTGCCGAGTTTCCTAATTGATGTGCGAATTGATGCGAATGCCGAACGGAAACTTGTGCGATGCGTGTCTGATGTGTGTGGTGATGTGTACGCGTCGCGTTGTGGTCACATGAATGGAAATCCGAGGAATCGATGAAGTCCGAATAATTGCGATCGAGAAAGGAAACTGTTAGTCCGAATTCGGCTAGTGCGTTCGAAGTTGATTGGGAGTGATTGCGTATGCGTCTATGTCCATGTGCGAGTGTTGTAGTGTCGAGAGTGTTTGCTGCGAGTACGACTTCCTATCGCAGGACTGTAGGACCCTCTACAGCGCGAAGTGGGTCGACAATAAGTTGGCGAAATTGATTTTGCCGTGATTTCCCGGCGATCAGTGGATCCCTTGCAATGATGGACAGTAATGATCCACGTATGGAAGGAAACCATTGAGCCAACTGGTAAGCAAGCGTTGGGATGATCCGATTTACTGCATTTGTCGCAGAATCTAGGCAAGAACAGAAGAATGTAGCCCCAAGCATGTCCAGTTTGTCAACAAGTTCACAAACGCTGTATGCGATTGTCGTCTTCCCTGTACCGGCCATCCCATTTAGCCAATAGATCTTCGTATCAGTAGGGTCTATCGCCCAGGAGACAAGCTTGGCTAGTATAGACTCGCGTGTTTTCTCCGTGCATCCACGTTGCTGAGTAGGTGAGTCTGCATTGTACTCTGCTGGGGGCACAGGATTGAGCTGATTCAATAGCAATAATGACGTGTGCTTGAAATGCTATCAACTCAATTGACACAAACATGACGCACGCAAAATATACGCACCGATAATATTTCATGCGCATTCTTCTCAAATGAAAGTGACGTGTTGATCTACAATTCTCAGTACATACAGCACAAAGTCATTGAACATGCTTACAGTGAACAATTGAAGAAGATAAGAAAGTGTTTGGTACATCTGAGCAATGAGCGACGCGTCACTATCACTCTCTGCAGCACGATGGATATAGCCCCTTCCATCTTTGGCTTTGATGACCGAGATTTGATGATGGAGTGTGCTAAGGGTTGTTATCAATAAATCGTCAATTACAATACTTGTGTGTGTGGGCCAACGCACGGCGCGGCATGTACAAGTCCGCAGTAGATAAAGCTTATTTAATATGATACAATACATGAGCGCGCTCCCAAAAAAATTAGAACATATTACAATGGTGTTATTCAAGTTCTCTGTCTGACATACAACGCGGCGCACGCCTCTCTTCCCCTGAAAACCCTCATATTGCCGTTGGCAGCCAGAAGACCTTGATGTTCGAGGTTGTGTCCTGTGCTCATTCCATCATGGTACCACACCTCACCATTTTGATCGATAATCTTGCATGTATAGTGATCATGTCCAAAATATGATACCCCACTCAAACCGTAGTAAGCGATACCTTGCTCGGACATCAGCTGGAAGTTAGCACTGATACAGTTAGGTGTCATCCGACCAAACTCCATGAATTACAGTTCAGGAGCTTCCATATATCCACTGTTTAATATTAACGCACTTCCACAAGAATGACAACGATGCCTGGTAGGTTCTCTCATTGGAAATACCTCTGCCCATTCACGCGTCGAGTTGTATCTTGTCGTCCGAGAAAGAAGAGCCCAATTTTTAGCACTATTTGGGCTCCTTCTTCCTGTTCGATGATCGGTGGGGTTCTGCGAACAGACAAATCGATGCCACGTCAGCTCAGCGCAACCCTCACATAAGTAAGCCAGTATACAGGCAATGGAAGTGTACGTACCAAATTCAAACAGTGTGGGTTGATTAGATTGTAACATGTAGCGCATGTTGTCCCTTACAGATTCAAGGCTTCGGTTATTCACGGTATGTTGAGTGAGGCCTTCTGTCAGTATATTACCTTGCTTAACAAGGTTTTAGCACGTCTAATCGGAACTTCCCAGCATACAAGTACAAACAAAAATTGGCGGAGAAAAAACGTTTTATTTTTAAAGCGTACATCGCGTCGCAAACAAACCAATAAAGAAATTCAGATTACACGCTTTGAGTCGTCGTTGTAGTTGTAGTGTTATGTAGTATATCTACAATACAATACAACTAAGGTTTCTTATCTTGTAGATTGTTATATATTATACATGTATTCACATAATATTATAAACTCATTTTCTCTTTCATTTCTTTCCACCACATTTCAGTTCATTTTTCCAATACCTGCAATCGATCATCTTCTACTGTCAACCATGTATCTTGACTGTCCTTTAAAATGTTGTCGCCGAAATTTCGAAGTATTCGAATACAGTCTCTACCTTTGCTTCGTGATAATGCGACATAGATGTTGAATAAATTGAGTCGGCCTGTTGGCGGTTTGGAAATGTCAACTAAGAGAATCGGAATTGTTTGGCCTTGAGCCCGGTAATCCGTTAATGCATAAGCTAACGTCATTGGAAATTGACGGTGAGTAACAGTTTGTGTAGTTTTCTTCAGTGACGACCCCTGTCGTATTGATATCTGAATCGTTTGTGAAAACGGTTCAATTGGAATCACGTTTTGTGGCAATCCAGATAAAGCTTTCGCGCGAGTGTGATCAAGTTTGACAAGGATGTACAAAGGTAGATATCAAAGATAAACTGTGGATGTGTCTTCATGATCCGGTTCGTCCGGGTGTAAAACGACTCCTGCAATTTTTCCATGAGCACCATTTGTGACGTCTAGATCTGTATCCAAATTTTGTGTGACAAATACTTTAGCACCTATTGCGAATTCCACAGTATCTGGCAATATTTGCCTTGCATTTTGGCGATTGTTCTTCATTTTTTTTTGCGCCAATACAATTTGTTCTTTTGCGTTTAGTGATTCTCCTTTTATTTTTTCTTCCGCAGAGCAAATATACAGCTTTTGTTTGTTTTTTCGGCAATGTCAACGTATTGTGTAAGTGTTCCATTGTTTTCGAACCGAATGACGAGATGTAACAAGTACAGCTTCATCCCAAGGAGGTTTGGAGTAATCAGTGTTGTTCAAAGGCGATGAAATAACCAATGAATGAAGCATTTTCAAATCGTCTTCATTAATTGCTCCTATTCGCAAGTGCTGTAGTAAATTGTGCCACGGATCATCCAAAATACGCATTTGCTTTCGAAGAATGACGACAGTCAAAAATTCTTTATAAATTGTCCCTCCAATTTCGACATTCAATTTTTTGACATTGTTTCCTATTAATTGAAATGTTAATTGTAATGTTGTCAGATACTGAATTGAAAATAATTACCAGATGGATGATATAAGTAGTCATTTGAAGAAGTTGCAATTGGAGGAAATTGATGAAAATCGCCACAGAGAATGACATTAACACCCCCAAAAGACAGATCAGAAGTTTCTCCGCCTTTACCAATTCCAATATGTTGAGAGAGTTTCGCCAAAAACGATTTCGAAATCATTGAACATTCGTCAATAACAAGGTATTGATATTGCTTCCAGTACGCTTGTAATTTTGACTTTGCTTCATTGCTTAAATTTGGTTGTCCTTTCTTGTCGACTGTAATTCGGCCTATTGTTTGCAATGTTTTTCCTTCAATGTTTGACGCCGCGATACCCGTATACGCTCCCTTCAACAGTAGTTCTTCGACCCCCATAATTTTGAACGCCTCCGTTACCAATCGTATAACCTTCGATTTTCCTGTTCCTCCCTCACCGTATATAAGCAATTGTAAAGGAGGCGGACTGCGATTATTCAGAGTTTCTCGTAGATGCCATAGTATTATTTCGAACGCCCTTTGCTGTTCTTCGTTTAATTCATTCGTTAATATACTGGGCGACGATGTCGAAGGTGCATTACACTTGTTCAATTTTTCTTGTCATCTGTTTAAGTCGTCCATCATTATCACATCCCCATCTTTATCTACTTCTTTTCCTACTTCTGTTGGGCGATCTGAATTATAAAGGTCATTATTGTTTGATTGCGACAATAGTTCATCTCGCCATGTTATCAGTTTCACTTCATCATCTCCCATTGCGTTTTGGACTTCAAGCTCATTATATTGAACAGTAGTCAATTGGCTTGAGACGTAATCTGGAAAGAAATTGGCCTTGATGGCATGGCGCATAGCGTCTTGTGCAAATTTGTCATCAGGAGTGCAAGCTAAAGACGTTGTTGTTTCCATAGCGACTTCTGTTAATTCCTGAGGAACTATGCGATCATTGTATGATTGATCATCCGTGTCATTCGACGGAAATTGGGATTGTATATTGGTGTCCGATACCATAATGTCGTCATTTGTCTCTGCTGCCAATCGACAATCATGAAAATACTGAATACCAGATATGACATCTTTATCGCGCGGTGTGGCCTTTTCATAAAATCGAGAAAATGCGTGTTCCCAACTCTCGTCTTCAAGTTTTAAATCACATTCGATATTTCTCCAAGGTTTGAGAAGTAAGAGTATTGATGCACAGTAAAAATCTCATTGGGAGTTGTCGTCGTTTCGAGGAAAGTAGCAACCAACAAAGTTAGGCAAAGTGTTATGTCCTTGAGATCTGATAGCTCGTATTTTTGATTTGAAATTTGGATGTGATGGTTTATAACGAACACGATCGTTTGGAAGTCGTCCCGATGTATAACGAGTAAGATGATCCTTTTCATCACAGTTCCACGTTTCTGTAAAAAAATCGAGAACATTGCATTGATCTAAAGGTGTTCCTCGCAGCATATAGTCAATTAGTTGACTTTGTGTGCATATAAGACCATTGTCGTTTTTCTCGACTGATATATAATTTTTGGATCCCTATTGCAAAGGTTACTTATAAGACACACTTTTCTAAGATGAAATAGAAACTTACATCACTATTTTCATTTGTTGATTTTTTCAAAACCGGAAACGCCTCCAAAAGATTCCAAACAAACGACGCCCAATACACGGGAGTATAGCTGTGAGAACTATATAAATCTCCCCATCCCATTAACAGCAAAATAACCATGGGTCCCGAAATTTCTTGATGTCGATTTATGGTGTGTACTAGTCGAAATAATAGCAAACGTTGCTTTTCGCGAAGATCTGACAGGTAATTGGAATGTGTTTGGTGATAGGTGAGTTCTTCAGATGTTATGACAGATAAATGGTGAAAGCGATTTTGGTTTTTCAGCAAATAACAACAACAGTAATATGTGCAGTTTTTTGTGTCTTTGCCATTTGTTAACAATTTGCTGTCATTGTTACACCTACAAGCAATTGAAATACCTTGATACGATTTGTTAAAATTTTGACAAAGACATAACATTCTGACTACTTACCTGGATTCCAACCGTTCAGGTGAGCAATACTCCTTTTCGTCCACCAATTGCCATTTTCATCAATGGTGGTCCTATTACTACAGGGAAAAGGTGCCCGACGTTTACATTTAAGTTGCCCATTCCTTGAAGGTATCAAACACGATGATGTCAAACAAGTATGAAGCTGTTTAGATCGGACAACACGTCGTTCTAGATCTTCACAACGCTCGAAAAAGTTGGGTGCCGACGGATTTGGGATACGTGAATAGGCAACATCTGATTCGTTTTTTGTTTGTCGAAGAGTGTCCATTGATTTGAAACCAGGCATGAATCCTTTCACATTGGCGTCAATGAAATCAATTACTCACTGTCGAAATTTGCCTGATTTAAGATGGCGATACATATCATCCGCTGAAGGTGAATCGTGGAACCACAAAAGTAGATGGATGTGGAGAGAACCCCGTCCCTGACTTTCCACAACGCCAAAATATGCCAAAATACGACCCAATAATCCTGTCGAATTTTGTAAATGATGACCTTTTCTTTCAATACCAAACAGGCATCGAAAGACAGCTCGGATAAGGTAATGGAAGAATGCAGAGGCTGCGTATGGATCTCGAGCAATGTTTTCTGCTCTCTTTGTTACTGAAGGTCCGAGATTTTGAGTAAGATTATCCATATCAATTTCTTCGCCAACGAGAAACTGAGCGATAGGATCGTGTAAGTCAGAGGGATTAATAGTCATCCATAAATAAGGAGGATTCAGCATAATTGCTGTCGACCATATTTTACTGCGTGACCGGTACCATTGTGAATCCGATCCCATTACTCGCGAAGTGGTAGCATGAACATGATTGAACAGCTTTTGGATCTTAGGATTAGAGATAGATCGATTGTTCATTTCCTCTTGTTGTGCTTGTCGCAAATCAGAGATAGAAATATCTGACATAATAGTTGCGTCTCTCTCAAAATTTGGACGAGACATTTGAATTCGAGCGGATCCCAATGCCTGTCGTTTTTGAAGCATACCGAAAGTGACAAATGGAAAGGTTTCATGATGACAAAATTGGCGGTCGTGATACTGCAGAGCCCACTTGATGTTGTCCGAGAAGGATAGTTTAACAGGTCGCAAACTTTCTATACCTCCTAGACCATATGGAAACAAAATAGGGAATGCTTTTTCGAAGAAATTTGGAGAGTTGTTCGTAATAGAGGAAGGGGGGAATTCGGAGACAGGCCTTGTACCATGACGAACAGCATATCCTCCTTCACGATCGCTTGACCATAAATTGGATAGACCCCATTGCATGACTTCATTCGCGGACAAACCCGTTAAATCCATATCTAACATCCCTGAAGATATGAGAGGAATAACATCTGAATCTGATATTTACGTTAATATCATATTATATATGTTATTTAAAAGGCAGTGTACTTACCTGTAAAATCAGACTCACAGAAATTGTTATCGTTACTCAAGGACTGGACACCTTCATTAGGGATGAAGTTAGATTCGTCATCCTCTGGAACGGACTCTTGAGGACATTGTCAAATAAGACAGGAAATTTCTTCCGGTACGTCGTCTTTGGGAAGCATAGCCAAACGCTGTTCACTGATATCGATACTGCCATAATACTTCTGGTTATGTATAGATAACCAATGTAAAGCATCTTTCACTGCTGACCATCGCACGCAAAATGTTGACTTTAACCATTTCTTCGGCAATTCTCCAACTCCAATATATGTTACTGAAATGACGGACGCCAATATTGAGATAGGTTGGGGCATCAATTTGCCTTGAATCATGTTTGAAATTGCTGTCATATTCTGTTCAAAAGTCGTAACGTTACCCCTCATACCCCTCTGCAATGTAGCACTCGATATTCCACCCGCTTTTTTAGGAAATAATTTGAAAACGTAAACTCTGGGAAACAACAGTGCGATTAACTGTTGTTCAGGGAAGGTGAGCTTTTGAAGTACCCAAGGAGTTTGTCCAATCCAAAGATTATTGGCAAGTGAATAACAAGGAGGTTGATCCGCATATTTTTCCAGATCGTTTCCACATGTTGAACAAATCGTGACTATACCATCAGCGATTCCTGCTTTGCACAATAAGAGGCCTTCGATTAACTTTTGAGACGAGTGAGGAACATGAGGTCGAAGATTATATGAGTTGGGAATGTCTTTGATGGGATAAAATGAAGGTTTAGCCGGGCGATTAACAGGATCCGATTCTCGACCACATATGCCACATATCCAAGTTCGTAAACTTTCATTTGAAGTCGAATCATAGAAGTCTTGAAAACAATGGCAAACAACGTCGTCGTCAGGTAAGTTGAAGAAAGTATGATGATCACTATTGCCTTTCGAATGAAATACTATTTCTGGTTGATTTTCGCAATCGGAGTCCTTTTGAAGAGACTTCGCATAATGGTACATGCTCTTCAATGTGTCAGGAGGAATGAATTTGATGATGAAATCGATAAGTTCTGATTTGTTTTCGTCTCTGATGTTTCGCGGTATGCGAATTATCCCGCGCACTCGTTGAAGAAGTTCATTTTTTGGTAAGCAATGGAGAGCATCAGCAATTGCTGACAGATCACAACCGCTCCTATAAATAATGAATTTCAATATCATATGAACAACAATATAAATCTAAAGACCAACGCACCAATATTGACGTTCTCTGCCCATATTACATTGTCTTTCAACACTTTTCACATAATTATACAGCCGCTTGACAATATCTGGCGTACCATATTCAGTAATAAACTTGATAACGGCGAATTTTTCTTCATTCCTGATAATGTGAGGAATCTTAATTAGTCCTTGACTTTGTCGAAGTAGTTCGTCCTTCAATAGAATACCAAGAGCGCTAACCAGATCGGAGCAATCCATACTGTCAATAGTAATAAACATTAAAATCCAACGGTTTTAGCAGAAATGGAATGACGCACAGACCAAAACTGAGACATATCGTGATTCACTTCTTCGCAATGACTACTTCGTTCGACAGTCTTTGTTTATCAGCCATCTCTGATTCAAAAACGCTCTATTGTGGTGATCCGACCATTAAAGACAATGTTTATTGGTTGAAAAGCGGAAATGCATACAAATTGATGAAAAAGACAGCCCATACTTCAAAGTCAACCAATCCGATCAAAGTCGCAGAGTTGACGGCTTTCCTACAAATATCGAATAGTCAGTTTTGGTTGACATCGGATGCAAATTGGAAACCACCTTCGGGGGATCAAGCAGGACCTGTAATTGAAAAGGTTAAGCAAAGCTGCATTGGAGAGTCTCCGATGAGTGTTCCGGTGTTCGAAGGCGATTGGGTCCACGTCATTGATAACATCAAGTATTGTCAAGCTCTTTTATTGAACAACTTTGCTGTAAACTGTTCAAGTACGTTTGACATTTTAGATGGAGATGCAGCAGAGCATACCAGCGATACAACTATCAAATTTAGGCATGAATTGTTCGAGGTGCGTGTACTGTAACATCTGTTAGCATACTGTTGAACTAATCAATTGATAGCCACTTGCCGATAACGAGGAAGAACTTATTGAAGACAAACTGAAAGCGTTATACGACATCAAGATGTGGCCGACAACAAGTCCCCAAGCTGCGACTGCAATCGCTTACATAAGTGATACACATCGCGTGTGACCATTACCAGCATATGACAAAAAGAAATGTATCATTTGGCCATTAAACTATCGCCAGGCTTTGCAAGGAGCCACAGTCTTGATGTCGTTCACGGTCACCGCTTGGAGAGTTCGAGGAAAACTTGTTTACGGAGCAGACATCATGGAAATCACTGTCATCACCAATCCTAACAAAAATATGATAACACCTCTCAAACGCAAATTGAAAACGACCAAAGAAACGACCAAAGAATCACCTACCCAACCCCCCAGCAAAAAAGAAAAGAAGAAGTAATGTTTATATTTTGTATCTCTCTCGATCACTCTCAATTTTTAACTAAATAAACGATAAGTTGCCGTTCTGTTTTACAGTAATAAACGATTGTAAGTAATATAAAACTGTACTTGTATATGTCTGTCAAAAAAACTGTCTCAATTAACGTAGCAATAGGTTCTGTAACAAATAATAAAAATTGTCATGATGACAACCAGGATGAACACAGTTACCACCAACTCTCCAAATATAATCCACTTCCCCCAATCCATCATCCTCTCCATCATACAATGCTAATTGCCCAATTCCCTGTAACGCCTTGATGTTTCTCCATTTTTGCGCACATATTTGCTCGACACCATGAGCCGTCCAGGATGGAACATTGGAACCACCATAACGAGACATTGACAATCCAGGATGGAAGAACAACAAGCATCGCCAAGATACCACCATCATCTCAGATAACAATTGTGATTGAAGAATGGGAGGAAGACCTGTATCATCCACACTTTCAATTAGATTCACAATTCCCTGTCAAAAAGGTGTAACAATCTCTTAATAGTCATACGAAACAATACTTACTTTCGGACCTTCAAATCTCCATGTACTCCTTATAGCTTCTCCGTCGAATTTCATGGTGGTAATTATCTCTGAATACTGGCTCTTCAATAACACCGTTTTCCACCTAAAACATTTTTCTCTTGGCACCACAACTGTCAACCTCGAATCCATTATGGACGTGTGCGAAGGATTAATCATCGCAAGAACAACAGTACCCATTAGCAACGATTGAGTTTGTCGTAATATTTGTCGAAATTCGTCATACAGAGAAGGGTCGATGAACGATATAATGTACTGCTTCATTCGTAAGATGAGTATTTCTTGAACAACTTCTCGCCCATAACGATAGCAATGACTGAAGTTGATCATCGTCTCGAATGAACTAAGGTCCAAAATGATATTCAACAACTCTGGAGTGAAAAAAACACTGGAAGTAGGAGTTTCATAGGTACGAGTTTGCAAATGCATGATTGTCAATCTATAACACGACACTAAAAGCTATTCAGAACATGCGTGATAATGTCTCAAACGCTTTGACCAATGACGAATTATTTTCGTCATCTCATTTCTTACCGCAAAACTCTTACACTTTTATACTAACATACTACAATGAACAACGTTCCATGCAATGAAAACAAAATTCAACTCTTCAACAATGAAATCCAAAAAGTAAGATATCCACATTGTACAAAATTCAAAAGCTCACAATACGGCTTAATCAATCAGAATCACAAAAAACAGTGCATTGTAAAAGGATTGCTAATTGCGACAGCTGCCAGTCAAACCCAAACGGTAAACGTTGACTTGACCAACAACGACAGCAACTTAGCCTCTGTAAACAACGTTGACATAACAAAATGGGTTCACGTTGGCATGGGAAGATTGCCGAACATAATCAATTTTCAACACCATCGCACACATATTGATCCTTAGTGGTCTAAAGTGAGCGTAGCAAGGTAAAGACTTGAATCTTAGTGCGAACAAAGGTGTGACAGGTGACTACACCCTGTCTTGTTCGCACCACATCCACTCTCTTTGCTCGCTTTTGCATAAACACAAGTACAACTACTTTATCACATTCACTTCAAGTTTTAATACTGCAATGCCTCGCGTACCCTTTGACCCTCGTTTATCAGAGCGACCGAATTTCGCTGGAGCAGAATACAATATGATAAGAGACACGTTAGTAAACGCTGCAGGACTAACCATTGAAGTAGCAATTCAAAGGCTCAATGAAAACTGGGATAATGAACAAGCAGCCCTAATGCAACGATGGACAGTGCAAGTAGAACAAGACGAAGCAGAGCAACGCGAAGCAGAACGGCAACGCGTCGAGCAAGAAGCCCAAGAGCAAGAGCGTTTGCAACAAGACCAAGAAGCAGAGCGACGCGAGCTAGAACGGAAGAGGCCCAAGATGCCTGCGTTCAGCAAGAACGTGCCCACCCCCAAGCGTCTAGACCTCCGCCCCTCCTCTTATGCTCTAAACAAGCTGACGAACTTCGAGTATTTAGAACTGTGGTACCTATCTGCGGACGGATGTGCCAGTGCCAAAACAAGTCAGGCAACGCAAGCAGACGACGCATACGGTTTCGTCAAATTAGGAGATCAAGCAGTGCTACAACCGGTGTCCAGTTTGCGAAACTCAAAGAACGTCATTCAGGATGAAGACTTGACATGGCGCCAGATGACCACTGCAAGCACGCGCCTCCTCAAACTCATTCCTGAGTATAACTGGCCAGCAGAGCACGTCGACGCGCTAAAAATTTTCTTTGCAGACCTCGAGACACATTGGCTCAGAGAAGAGCCCAATGGTGACAAGACCCTGCTTATCTACCAAGCGCATATCAGAAGACAATGGCATGACGACCTCAAGAAAATAAATGTCGAAGCCTTTGACATAGGAAACATTAGCGAGGAACTCATACAATCAATCAATTGGGAACTAAATCGAAAAGAGCATCAGGAGGCAATGAAATTGGTCAGTACTTTCCCCTCTTTCGAAATCACAAATTCTAATCTTCTTCCCTCGCACCTTCCACTGTCCTTACACAACACACACGACACGACACTTCACGCAACACAACTCATCCCTACACAACAAACCAACACGCCACGCAACCCCCTCTACCATACTCAACACAACGCAAAATCGCCACTATGGCACATCCCCACTTGTGTGACGTTTTACATACCACACGCATGACAATCATACCATGCAAAATCCTTGCCGTGACGCTCATACCACGCAACCCGCACGCATGACGACCCTACCATGCAAAACACATGCCGTGACGCCCATTCCACGCACTAATACATACTACATGCATTCTACTGCTACGCAACACAAACATATACGACACATCGTACACAATATATACCATCTTTTATACACTATTATCACACCCCTCATGTAATCACATATATAATTATCCATCCAATCATCCTCATCACATGCCATAATTTGTTCCCACTATACTCACAGGCTCACGAAACGAATTTAGTGCTCAAAGCATCCTTGCAACATGCCGAGAGCTCCCAAAGAGGACGCAAACGTTATCAGGAGTCTCATCAACGCAATCGCAGCTCTCGCTTGCATTCCCCAAGACCCGCGCAAAACCAGCATCAGAGTCATCAGCGCACTCCTCCTCGCAAGACCCATACCCCGAGGACCAGCCAGGTTTTTCCCGCAGGCGCAAACGCACAGCCCCTCGCAGTTTGCGCCCTCTGTCTGGGCAGGGACGCACACAACGTATTCCAGTGCAAATCAAAACTGTCCTGGGACGGATCTCCCGCTCGTTGCAAAAGGAATCCCAACGGACGCCTCCTCAACCCATCAAACTCGATCCTCTGTTCAGATTGGAACACATCAACAGGATGTATGCGCAAGCACTCTGGCCCTGTAAGGGCGACCGAGCGATGCGACGGACACGGAGTGCGACGCGCTGCAAGGGAGTTCCAAAGTAATTATATTAGATGACTTGTAAGTCGTCGAACGCTACAACTACGTACCTGCAAGGGAGTTCCAAAGAGAACAGAGTAGGGAACTCCCTTGCGATGCTATCGACTATATATGCGACGGCCTCATGTGTAATGCGAGGCCTTGTACATAATAAGAGGGCATGTGTGGTTGAAAACGTAAAATAAGGAAATAAGTAATAAACGAGTGAAACGTACGCTATGTACAAGTACGGGGATGACGTCCCGTACTAGGTTGACCATTCTACGAAGTGTCCGATGGGTTGCGAGGCCCGGAGGAGGTATGCGACGTTCGGGTGTGCAAGGGCAAAGTCGATCAGCGAGCAGGGATGATATATCGATCGGATTCGATCGCACTGAGTTGCGAGCGTTGGAGGACAGTCGGAGGTGTCGTCGGATCGAAGGTAGGGTGTCCCCTGACATTTACCCCCCCCCTTAAGGGTGCGGCAACTCGACGTACCAGTTTGGAGATGCAGAGGGCGTATGGAGCGAATCTGGTGATAGCGATTTGCGCCTGGAGCGTCGGGGTGGCGTTCGTAGTACTCGCGAACGCGTTCGGGGGCGTTATCCAGGTTCTCCGATGGTTCCCAGGTGTTGTCCTCGTATCCAAAGCCCTCCCATCGAACCAGGAACTGCAATCTTCGTCGGTGGAATCGCGAATTAATGACCTGTTCGACGATCCACTCTTGGTTGCCGTCGACGACTTCTGGTGCAGTCGGAGGCACTGGCTGACGTCCTGCAATTGGATCGACGGGTGCCAGAGTGAGTTTCACCACGTTGAAGACTGGGTGGAGGCGAGACATCGAATCAGGGAGTTGGAGTCGATAAGCGTTACTTCCAACTCGTGCGATTACCGGGAAGGGGCCTAGACGTCGATGGGCAAGCTTCGCAGAGGGTCGCGTGGTTCGAATATCTGAGGCATCGAGGTAAACTCGGTCTCCGATTTCGAACACAGGCGTTGGGTCCCTACGGCGATTGTAGTACTTGGCCATGTCGTCTTTAGCTTTTCGCAAGGCCGATTTGGCCTCTTCCAAGGTATTCTGCATGCGATCCGTGAACTCGTGAGCGGCCTCCACTCGAGCTGGTTTGATCTCTGGCTCGAAGCCCATGCAAGGGTGTCTACCAGTGTCGAGAAGAAAGGGCGAATGTTGCGACGAAGAGTGAACGTGGTTATTGTATTGGAATTCGGCAAGGGGCAGGAGGTCATGCCAGTCGTCTTGTCGCTCGTTCACATATAGTCGAAGGTATTGTTCCATCTCCTGGTTGACTCGCTCTGTCTGTCCGTCTGTCTGGGGGTGGTACGCGGTCGAAGTCGCAAGTTCGATTCCGAGGATTTTGAATACCTCTCGGGTGAGTTCTGCGACGAATTGGGGACCGCGATCCAACACCATGCGTTTGGGGAGGCCATGGAGTTTCCAGACGTGTTGGAGGTAGAGTCTTGCGGTTCCGAGAGCGGTTACG
>JASFDB010000062.1:0-13006 GCA_036937035.1 Cystodermella granulosa | reverse complement strand
TGCAGAGTGTGTGATCAGAGGTATCAGAGCAAAGTTAATCGTGCGTGCCTCCTCGTTCGCTTTGCAACCGTATTCTTACAAGCGCAGACCTTACCGAGGCCATCGATATCTATTCGGAGTGGATTGATGCCGCAGACGCTGCTCAGAGAGACGAAGCACCGCGTCGCCCTGCTGCATCGTCCAGTCGTCCAGTTATGGCATCTGCCTCTGCTGATAGCGATGATGATTGAATTTCGGCACTTCCTTTTGCGACATCGACTGTTGTATTAGAATTATAGTAATTAGTAGCATGAGTCTTGTAACTCTGAATTGTCGGTCTGTATACACGTAATTTCTTAGATTTCATTTGAATGTGAACGTTTTGATTTGAAAACTCGTTGGCAACTGCAACAACGGCAAACATGCACGTACATAATCTTGCCTCGCTGCCGCTGTGGATCTGCCTTTGACCACTTAGATCCTGCCTTCGGAAGGCTTCGAGCAAATCATTGCCCTTCATTTAGCTCTGGGTTGACTACGGATTACCCACAGAGCAATTTCATAGACGTGCTACCATTTTCTCTTGAACAGTCTCTGCCACCATGGCAAGTAATGCAACTTCCACGAACATCAAGGTCGTATGTCGGTATGATATATGTTTATCATCAAATCTCACCTTGTACTAATCCTGCTAGATTTCGACCGGTAAATGCGATTGAAGCTCGTGAAGGTGGTGAAGTCGTCGTCTCCTTTAATGATAACCTGCAATCCGTGCACATGAAATCTGCCCAGCTCAGCACTGGGCCAGAGAGGGATGGATTCACATTTGACAGGGTTTTTCCAATGGGAACGAAACAGCACGAGGTTTTCGATTATGGTGTCAAAGAGTAATGGTCTTCTAAGGTCTCTTGAAGTATGCCTTGATCTGACTGTCACTCATCCTTTTCATCTAGCATTGTCAAAGGTAAATATTTCGTGCACAGGAGTAGTGCTACTGATCTCATCTATTACTTTTTAAAGATGTACTAGACGGTTACAACGGCACAGTGTTTGCATATGGTCAGACCGGCAGTGGAAAGACTTTTACAATGATGGTATGGGAACGAATTTGTTCTTTCGAATGATCCTCTATTTATCGTGACTTCAGGGGGCAGATATCGACTCCGATGAACTAAAAGGAATTATCCCTCGCATTACAGAGCAGATCTTCCAATCAATAGTCGAAAGCGATGCCCATCTTGAATATCTTGTCAAAGTTTCATACATGGAAATTTACTTGGAGAAGATTCGGGATTTGCTTGCACGTGTGTTTTGCATTTACTGACTTGTATTTCTTTGAGTCTCATCTGTTTTTGAAGCGCAAAATGACAATTTACAAGTACATGAGGAGAAGTCAAGGGGGGTGTATGTCAAGAACCTCTCAGACTACTATGTCAGCAGTGCAAGAGAAGTTTACGAGATCATGCGGACAGGAGGTGCAGCAAGAGTGGTGACATCGACCAGTGAGTACTTTCAAAAACAAGTAATAATGCAAAGCAAAGAACACGCATATAGATATGAATGCTGAATCTTCTCGGTCACACTCGATTTTTTTGATTACAATCCAGCAGAGAAATACGGAGACTGGGGCTCAGAAAACGGGAAATTTATATCTCGTGGATCTGGCTGGTTCAGAAAAAGTCGGGAAAACAGGCGCTTCTGGACAGACTCTGGAGGAGGCGAAGAAAATCAACAAGTCGCTATCGGCTCTGGGTATGGTCATCAACGCCCTGACGGACACCAAAGTATTTACTATTTCCCTTCCCTCCGTTTGTCCACTTCTTTGATATTCACAATCTCCTTTTTGCAGGCAAAGCATATTCCATATCGTGACTCGAAACTCACCCGTATCTTGCAGGAGTCATTAGGAGGAAATTCTCGCACCACTCTTATTATCAACTGTTCGCCTTCATCTTACAATGAAATGGAGACACTTTCAACGCTGCGCTTTGGTATTCGTGCTAAGTCCATCAAGAATACTGCTCGTGTCAATGCAGAACTATCGCCTTTGGAGTTGAAGGGTCTGTTACAGAAGGCGCAATTGGCCAACACGTCATATCAAAAGTACATTGCCGCTCTTGAAGCAGAATTAACGATATGGCGTGCAGGTGGTTCAGTCGACGAGTCAGAATGGGCTACTTCTGGAAAGGCTGTATCTGGGATAGCCCCAGCCAAGAAACCGACGTCTCCTACCCCCTCGACCCCTATGTCCACATCACGAAGTATGACTCCAGTCAATCCTGCCATTGAAGGTCTTCGTGGAGATCTTGATAGTCGACCACAGACACCAACCGTAATTGGCCTCGAGAAAGACGAGAGAGAAGAATTTTTGAGGCGAGAGAATGAGCTCAGCGATTCTCTAGCAGAGAAAGAGGCTACTCTCGTGGCCGCCGAGAAGTTGGTGAAGGAGTTGAGAGAGGAGTTGAGCTTCTTGAAGGAGCAAGAGGCGTCTGTTAGCAAGGTCATAATTTTTTACCCTTTCGTCACATGAATTCTAATTTGGTCGTCGTCATACAACAGGAGAACAAAGCCATGTCCAGTCAACTCAACGAGCTTAGATTACAGGTTGAGAGGCTGGACTACGACAATAAAGAAGGGGTCATCACTATTGATATTATCAAGGAACAATATCAGGACTCAAAGAACGAATTAGAGGAGCTGAAGAAGCAAATATCAGATCTCAAATCCGTGCAAAAGGATGCGTCTATTGAAGATAAAGAGAAACGCAAGCAGGAAAAAATGGCACTGATGATGGCCAAATTTGATTCTGTTTGTTTCCATATTTTGAAATGTTACTACTTATTGACTGTTCTTGGATAGCAGGGCGCATTTTCTGAGAAGGACGAGCAACTGCGCCAGCTTTTGTCGAAACTGGACAGCATGGATGCTCCGGAGACCTTGACATCCGATGACTTGACCGCTATAAGGAGACAATTATCAGAGGGGCAGACCATGATGAGAGAGACTCTCGAAAGGCTTCGCTTAAGTCAAGAAGAAAACGGTATGGTAACAAGAAGAAGGGATGAACTAGAAGGACGTGTAGCAGCGTTAGAGACGGAGTATGAGGAGCTTTTAGGTGACGTGATGGAATATTTGACCCGCAGTGCACGAAGCTCAAGCTTTGTTATACTAACAGAAAAGACGATACACGATGAGGAAGCAAGTGGTGCTGATCTGGCTGAATCGATGACAGACTTGAAGGTTTGTGATTTGTCATACTGCCGTCCATCATTTACACTAGCAATCTAGAATAAACTTGAAACGCAGTATGCTGCCAAGCGGGAAGCGCACCAGAGCGAAGTCACAGATCTCAAACAACAACTTGAAATGCGAATCAATGAAGTGCGCAATTTGAATGCCTCGATTGACAGTCTCAAGAGCGTCAACGAGGAATTGAAGGTACTTGACTTTCTCGCAAACAATCAGCACGAGTTTTATTCCTGTCATACAGCGAGCTTTCGCAGTAACATCCGCTGGTATCGAGGGTGGTAAGAACCTAGCAGAAAGTGCACAGGATCTTGAGCGGACGCGGAAAGCTATCAACGTACAGCTCGCGGAATTCGACGGGGTCAAGAAATCTCTCATGCGGGATTTGCAGAATCGCTGCGAGAAGGTGCGGTATAACCTTGCCGTTAGTGTGTTGATAGTTTAAGCTTTGCGATGCCGCAGGTCGTGGAACTTGAGATTCAGCTCGACGAGATTAAGGAGCAGTATAACAATGTAATCCGCAACAGTAACAGCAAAGCTCAGCAGAAGAAGATGGCATTCCTTGAAAGAAATCTGGAGCAACTAACAATTGTACAGAAACAGGTGATTATTGGAATTCTAGGTCTTTGTTGGTTTTTACAACATTTGGACAGCTTGTTGACCAGAATTCGACACTGAAGAAGGAGGCGGGCATTGCGGAACGCAAATTACTTGCACGCAATGAGCGGATACAGAATTTGGAAGCACTGCTTCAAGACGCTGACCGTCGGCTGTCGACACAAAACCAGAAATTTGAGACCCAACTGCAAGCCGTCAAAGAACGCCTGGATCAAGCTAGAGGTTGGTTCCTTTGTTCAATTCACTGGAACTTGAGTCTTACTTGTTTAAAGCGGCAAAAGCTGCTGCGTCGTCAACGTTGAACTTTGGCCGCATTGCGAAGCCGCTAAGAGGTGGTGGAGGCCAACCGAATCTCGCGCCTACGGTTGCTCTAGGGGTTGGCGCTTCCATTGTCAACCCTCTTTCCAGGTTGCAAAATGAGGAGGCAGGGTACGTGTCATTTTTCCTTCCCTGTGATTTCCCATCCCTAAAATAGATCTATGACGTTTATTGTAAAATAAACAGATCCGGTGAGTGTTCCATCATCAAGTGTCGGTTAACATGACTGATAGCCAAAAAATAATTTTCGTCGGCAGCGAAACGAGCTTCATGGTTTTTCAACTCTCGATGAGGGGTTTGTTTTTCACTTACACTACACTAACTAATGTGCGTCCTGTTTTCCCATACCCGCCTGTTTAGTCCCCATAGCATACATACCTCGATAAGCATCCAGGGTTTATGTAAAACTGGATAATGTATTATGTATTGTACATGGCAGGGCCTGGCACCATGATACTGGATTTCTGTCAGGGTTGTCAAGAGTTGCCCTCGATAGTAAGCGCGGAATGGTAAATGTCAACATTGTCAGGGGTTTTGCGCATTTTTCTGAGTTGCAGCTGTCGAGAGGCGCAGGGTCGAATAAAATAGTTCCCACCAGCTAACGGGGGCTGTGTCGTGGCGACCGTTGGCTGCGCCTTTTTTCTGTTCTTTTGGCTGAACATGAAAAGCCCAGCTGCAGCCGATGGTTAGAATGAAAAGATGCTGCCAGATTACGTCAGTGACGCGCCTGATGCGAAGAAGCACGTTGCAGAGAAGATCAAGAAGCGAGAGAGTTCACAACAGGCGATTGGCGGGGACCTTAAACAATCCAAATAGGGAAGCGTCCGGGCACCTAAACTAAATTTGATTTCGCTGAAACACGGATCGTACAAATTTCACATATTGCCTCCGTTTACTACTCGTTTAATTCCGCCCTCCTCTGCACAATATTCCCCCCTCTTGGTTGCGTGGGGACTTTGGATGCAAGTCCAAAGGGTCCTTCGCTAGTCTCTTCATTGTCAACCACACACGCTCTTTTTACTTTCACTGAGAGGAGACCTATTTCGGACCCTATTCTCACTAGCGTTGTAGGTCATTTGTTTGCTTTTTGTTGCCTCGTTCTTGCTCTTTCGTCGCGGAGTTGTTCTGTTCAAATCTTTGTCTAATCCCGTCACAACGTATCTTCTGCAGAATTTAACTTTCCTTCTTTGCCGTAGCTTTAATATTAAGGCTGTCTATCGGTTTCCAATAATTTTTCATCAAGTGAGTGCTCTGACCTATTGCTTCATGGTTTCCATTGAAAGATCACTGTCAGCATATAATTACCGACTATCTGCATTAATGTCTGGATCCACTTCCCGCAAGCCCTCTAGTTCATCAGCACCATCTCGAGCGCACACACCGACCGTATGATAGCTTGTTTATTTGCATCTACCATCTCGTTGCTAATTCTCGTATATCAAGTCCGTGCACCGCATACTTAATCAAGATGCAGGAAGCATCTACGGTGGCCATGTTGGTTCAGGGAACAGTCTTAAAATTTTGAATACAGGTTGGCAGGTAAAGGTTCACAAATAACTCCTCTAATACCATATTGATCGAACGCTTTAGGTCTGGGGCTCTCCCACTATACCAGTCCAGATCAATGCCAGTGCCCACGAAGCTTCCTCACCAAATGACTTGAATTATCTCGGAAATACAGGCGATGGTTGGACGGCATCAAGGCGTACCAGTGGAAATTGGGACGATGGGATAGACGGACAGCGAACAGAGTTTTCCCAACTGGTATTTAACCTCCTTCCTCACCACTGTTTTGACTCAACTTTATCTCGTTAGGACCGGTCACCGTTAGTTTTACAATCGGGACGGACACGTCAAGGTGGTGGAACTCAAAATATACCTTTAAACACACCGCGAAATGTAAGATAGAGGTTATGGACCTATCATCTCATTTGATTCATTGGTTTCTATTAGGATGATCGATCCACAGCCAACATAAACAGACAGCTGTCCCCTCAACCTCAGGCATTTGAATCCTACGTCAATGACTATCAGATACCCAGAGTTGGGCCTTCCACATCGCCGTCCGGACCATTTAATACGGCGGTATATCCTAATCCACCGGGTGGCCTTCAAGGTGTGGCATCGGTAGGACACTACGACCTGTCTACTAGCGTCAACGAAGATATGTCTCTGGCGTTTCGTGGAATGGCTGTTGAAGATGAACGGGGCGCTGTCTTGCGGCAAATTCAGGGCGTTCAACCCCAAGTATCAACCATGTTGCCTCTACGACCTCCCTACCATTTGGCTCCTCAAACAGATCATGGTGGTTATTATCCTGTAGCTGGTCGCGACGCTTACATAGATTACACCTATGGCTACGACGTTTATCGAGGCCCTTCAGACCCTTCCCACTATGTATCACCAATCGTAGCGAATCCGCTCTCTCCCAATCTGTATCCTCCTATTCCTGCGCACACTAGTGTACCTATTGACATTCATCGTCACCCGCCTTACTTCGGTTACGATTATTCATCACCATGCCCAGCTCCCGCTCATTACTATTATCCTACACCTCAGCCTATGCTGTTTTCATCTCCAACGCATGCTTCGATAACATCTGGTATCAGTAATACCATGTCACCTGGTGATAGGAAACATGAATCACAGGTGCAGCCAATCTATCATAAAGTTTTTATACACCACTGAAATTTATTCCACAGTATAATATCCCGCACTCATTGTCGCCTCCTAATCATTTATACAGAATTCAATCTAGTCCATCGCCTCATCCACACTTATATCACAGAAACGATTATGGGCCGGTAATGCTACCTACAGGAGGCAATGTGCATGTGTATGGGCCAGGTGTTTTGTCTTTTTTCCCCCAATACATCCGTCCTATGCATCATAATTTCAACGGGCCTCAAGGCAACCTCCGAAGTCTTGTTTTGGAAGAATTCCGCATGGACAAGACGCGCAAATGGGAACTCCAGGTAAATGCCAACGCCCTAATTCTCTTGTCTTTGTCTCAAACATGCGTTCTATGACAGGATATAATTGGTTATGTTATCGAATTTAGCGCAGATCAACATGGCTCGCGATTTATTCAACAGAAGCTAGAAACTGCGAGCGCTGATGAACAGCGAATAATCTTTGATGAGATAGTGCCAGTCGGTGTGCTCTCGCTATTTCAAAATGTCTTCGGCAATTATGCAAGTAGTCTTGGGGATTTCTTCTTTGCAATGTAATCCGGTCTAACATTATTTTAGGTCATCCAGAAGCTCTTTGAACTTGGGACTCCAATCCAGAGGAGTACGCTTATCAACCTTATTCAGGGTCATATATTCCCGTTGTCCACCCAAATGTACGGTTGCAGAGTCATTCAGAAGGTTGTATATTTGTCATGCGCCACACGCCCGTGAAGTTGATCCTATTTCCCGTCAGGCCATTGAATGTATGTCACCAGAGGAACATAGTATTCTTGTGAGAGAGCTTGAACCGCACATCATTACCTGTGTCAAAGACTCAAATGGCAATCATGTATGGATTCTTTCCATCCATGATTTCCTTACAGAAACTAAAGGTGATTTTAGGTTGTTCAAAAGCTCATCGAGCATGTCGCACCAGAGCGACTCGGCTTCGTTTATGTATTTCATGCAAACGTTCAACAAATGGCAATGCATCCATTTGGTTGCCGCGTTTTGCAAAGATGTCTTGAACACCTTCCCAATGAACTCACTCAACCACTCCTTGACGAATTCCATAGACTTGCGGATATTCTGATGCAGGATCAATTCGGTGTATGTTAAAGCCTATCCCTGAAAATAGTCTATTAATGGAACCCTTAGAATTATGTTATCCAATTTATTTTGGAGCACGGCAAACCGCAGGATAAGGCTTTCATGATTAGCAGGCTCCGGTGTCAAATTTCACAGATGGCCAGACACAAATTCGCCTCTAATGTTTGTGAGAAGGCCCTTGTTTGCGCCGACCCTGAGAGCCGTCGGGCATTAATTGGTGAATTGCTGTTTGTCAAAGATGGCTACAATCAAATCAGCGCGATGATGAAAGACCAGTATGCCAGTAAGCCAATGACCATAACCCTTTAAATGTCGTACTTACTGAGGCACTTGCAGACTATGTGTTACAGCGTGCTCTTTCCGTTGCTGACGACGATCAGCGAGAGGGGTTGGTCAACAGCATGAAGCCTCAGCTCGCTGTCTTACGGCGATATTCAGGCACCTTCAGCAAACACTTATCATCCAGTAAGTCTTTACTACTACTTGATATATCTACTGATAGCTGATTCTTCGTTGAGTTGAACGTCTCTTGGCCAAAATGTCATCTTAAAATCCAGTGTATTCTCATCATATTAACATGCATCTTCTCGAACTGTTCGTCGTTGTAACGCACTCACTATTAGTTTTCCTGTGTTTCATTCATCATCTCATCTCGCATCCGTTCTTCGTACAGTCATCGCAATATCTCTTTAATAGCCAGTCACATTGGATATGTAATCACTAGTATATCTTCACTGTCCATAAATACTTTCTGTTCAGACTACCGCATTTTCTTGATGTCCTCCGAGTCGTTTTCCAAAAAACACAATACCGTAAATACATAGTAACATGTCACGCCCCTGATACCGAATTGACGTGACGTGTCGCGACCCAAAGTTAACCAAACATTTGCAGATTCCCATAAGTTATTCCGAACGTCCAGGACCCACCATTGTAGGTCTATACACTGCTGGTCCTCGTTCTGTTGCTCAATACGAAGGCTACTGTGCTCTATCAAGATGAATGGCGTGGAGGCAGCGGCTTCACTTTTTGGGCCAGAAGAACCCGCTTCTGACCCCTTCGCATCGCTCGGTGAAGACACGGACGCTCGTGCGTCATCAGAGAGGGATCCCGTTGAACTTCCTAGTTTTGAACCAAGGACCAGCGAATACCCTCACATACAAGAAGATATATTTCCTAGAAGTCTGGATGCACAGGTTCACTTGACACCGGCGAATTTTCAGCATCCTTCACAGCCTTATGGTACGACACAGGGTTCGGAAAGTTCTCATCTAGCGTCCAACTATGGCTGGTATGACGAGCACCGGCAATGGAACAACTCATCACAACCTGCATATGACACTGCTCAGACTTGTAAGTTAAACTTCTCCAGTGATATACGGTTACAAAGGCTTATGTTGGTGTTGCCTTATGCCAGCAGATTACACCCCCAGCACATATCAGCAGACTGCACAACATGACGCGTATAACTCCACGCAGAGTTACTCCGGTGTTCCTAAGACTTCTGCATATTCGCAACTAGTCCCACAACCGTATGCTTTACCTCAGACGCAGGATATGCACACGTCAGTTCAACAAACCCACGAGTCTCTTGAACAGAAAGATGAATACGCTCCCGTGCAACCGGCTTATGACCCTTATACCCCTGGACATGAACCAAACGCTCACATCCCTTATACGTATTCCAATGCAACTCAACTATCTTCGAACTACGATCCATATGCGCCCCAGCAATCAGTCTATAACCAACCACCGTCAGAGTCAGCGTTGACTGTTGCACAAAATCGTGGCTTGGATCCTTCTGGTGTACTTCCACCAGTGTCAGCTTCGATAGTTCCTCCTGTGCCAACCCCTGCTGCCCCTGTGCTTAACCGACCAAAGGTGTCTAACGCTTACGATCCTCCTTTTCCCACTATGACATCTAGACGCTCTGCATCGGGACGCAGCACTTTGGCCAACCAATCTTATGCAGCTTATAGTCATTATCAACAGTCGGCCACCCGTCAATCAGTGCAATCTCAAACCCCACCCCCATCCGCTCAAAAAATTGCTCAACAACCTACAAATGTCGCACCTGCTCCTGCAGCACCTATCAATAATGATTGGGACCACCTGCACGCAGTCAATTCTCAGTTTCTTGACAGTCATTCTAATGGGCTCACAGACGTTGGTTCTCCGGTCACCACTTTGAATCAAATGCACCCTTCACCATATTTGCATTCTTCGGAAGAGCCGCTTTCTTCTATCGTTAATTCTAAGGATATTCACCCTTCCTCCCTTGCTATGCAGTCTCAAGAAGCACACCCACCCCTTCAAGACTCCGAGCAATCAATGGACATGGAATCAAGCACCCATCCACAGTCCCATAACCTTCAATCCATCTCTGATAATTATATCCATTCAAGCCCATATACAAATAATTTTACATTACAACCATCTTCGCGGCCTGGCTCGTCAGCTGGTATTCCCGGAAAGCAATTGTCTGAGGGGGCGGAGCCACCCACTTCGGGCCATTCGATTCTGAATAATGAACGAGCCTCATCTCCTGGTATCATGTACTCAAGTAATCTTCATGGCTTTCAACACTCGCCTTCCATCAAGCCTGATCCTTACGCACCTGTGACAGGCTCTGATATGAACAAGGGTAGTTTTGACACATATGCTCCGCCTCCGAGTGGTCATACATCGCCAAATTCCTCGACTATGAGATCATCAAGTGGACACCGAAACACGAAACCTTACGCTCCGCCGACCTATTCTCCTCCAGCGCGGTCCATGTCTATTAGTTCAGTTGCTGCGACAGCCTCAATTTCTCAAGACCTTTATGTTCCCGATCAAAGGGTGCAACCATCGCTAGAAGCCACTCAGTATCAGCCATTTCGAGCGCAGGAAAGTTATCCTGTTCACCCTCATGGATACGAAGCATCTCTCTCACAGGAATTGATTGCAAAGCCTCAAATTTCTGCCTATGCTCCTTCACCATCTCTCCTTGGAACCAATGACCCTCTCGGTCGTACGTCAGCACGTGTTCCTGTCATTAACTTTGGCTTTGGAGGGAAATTAGTGACATGTTTCCATGGGGCAGCGTCGTTGAGTACTGGTTTTGACGTGGCCTTGTCCTCTAGGAATTCCACAGGTGTTCATATCCGGGTTTTAAAGCGCATCCTTCCTGAAAATGCTTTTTCGAATGTTTTCCCTGGGCCTTTGAGATCCGACTTTGGAGCGCAGTCTTCGAGTCTAGTTAGGACAGGTGCAGCACAGACCAAAACGAAAAAGGTAGAAGTGGCGAAATATCTTAGTAATCGTGCCGAGGAGATTTCTCAAGGACTAGGTTATTTGGACGCAGTAGAAAGACGGAAAGCGGAGGGTAAACTCATTCTCGTAAAACTGCTGAAAATCATGGTCGAGAACGACGGCCGTCTCTCTGGAACGTACGTCATCTTAATTTGTATTTGTATTTGTCTTCTATACTGACTATGCGCGTAGAACCCAGATAGATGATGCAGTAAGAGTGTCCATGGTTCCACGTTTAGAAACTTCCCTTGCTCCTGATATCTCGGGTGAAACCACGGTCCTGGCATATTCATCAACTTTTGTAGATGGACAGAATTTGATGCCTGGCATCTTACTCGGTGGTGCATCTGAATCAAACGAGTCTACCGTTTTAACGTCAGCAGCTCGATCGTCCTCATTAGATAGGATAGAGGATTTCTTACTTCAAGGGGAGCGGCAGAAAGCCTATCACTACGCCCTTGACGAACGTTTATGGGCACATGCAATGATTATTGCAAGCAGCATAGACAAGGAGGCCTGGAAAGAGGCTGTCAATGAATTTCTTCGGAGTGAACTCAGGGTGAAGGAAGATATTGCACACCCAAATCGGCATCCTGCCAATGGGCGAGAAAGTCTTAGAGTTGCATACAGTTTGTTTTCTGGTCAAGGTGCTGCTGCCGGTAAATGCATCCAGTCATTTCCTTGATGTTTATTTGTTCAATGTTTCTTTCAGTCCAGGAATTATTGCCCCTGAATTCATTATCTACAGGACTTAACCGTCTACACCTTACCCAAAAAACACCTAGAACACCGAACCTCGCTGTAAATTCATCAACATCGATGTCGGATGAAGCACTTGCTGTATGGGCTGAGACAGTTGTTATGATGATCGCAAGCCCTTTAACTCCTGAAGCTTCAGCAGCTTTGACTGCTCTTGGTGACCAGCTTCTGTCACACCAATGGATAGAAGCCGCACATGTTTGGTATGTCCGTCACTGTTCAATTCGAACAATTTCTTATGACTTTCTCACAAGCTACTTGCTTTCGCCGCAAACATCTTCTGTAGGAGGTATTGGAAACGCGACCTCTCGATTAACACTCGTCGGATGCCCTAATCCACAGATTGATACTAAAGACACGGACCATATTATTCTTACAGAGATATTGGAGTTCGCTCTTTCCCTACCTCCAGTCAGCAAAGGTCAAGAATCATATACTGGTCTTGCTCATTTACAAGCGTACCGACTCGTTCGAGCTGTTTCACTGGCAGAACTTGGCGATATTCAGCTAGCTAGCAGGTAAGACTAAGGTTACCAATGACGAGTTTTTTATCCGTATAATTCTGCCAGATACTGCGAAGCTATATCGTCCTCCCTCAATCGCAAATCGCCTTATTTCACACCTGCGTTATACGAGCAACTCAACAGCCTTATTGATCGTATCAATGGAGTCGCTCATAACGATAAATCTAGTTCCTGGATAGGTGGGAAGATCAGTAAACCTAGTCTTGATACAATTGGTGGTTGGCTGGAGAATCGGTTCACTGATCTGGTCACTGGAGGTTCAGAAGCGATCCCGACTACAGATGACTCAAAAAAGACAGAGAATCGCCAATTTGATGGCCCTTTTGCTCATTATAGCACCATTTCCTCAAACACACCGTCTGCCCGATCCTCGCCTCAGCCATCGATAAATAATCTGAATGTTTTATCTTCCGCTACAGGGACGGTGCCTTCCAACTATCAAAATCGGTCTGCCTCTGCTATGAGCCATCGTTCCACAGCCGCTGC